>JANDKJ010000232.1:0-19801 GCA_028551335.1 Armillaria sp. CMW 4456
TGTAATAAGAAAAGGACATACCTCAGTCAGGCATAGTGTATGTGTAATGACTGAGGTATGTGAGTGTTAACAGTTTCTACTTATAGGATCTTTGAGATAGGAGTACAATGGGGAAAATAGGTAACAATAATATGTGAAATAAAAGAAGAGTAAATTCAGATAAAATACCATGTAAGGTATGGATAACCTCCAACACCTACTTATAAGGGATCTATATAGAAGAGTAAATTCAGGTGAAATATCATGTAATGTATGGATAACCTCTAATATTTAATACTTTATTCATCTAACAGCTAAGATGTTGGAGCTAATAGGTTTACAAAAGGCACCTGTTTCTCTTTTGCTTTTATTGAATAATCCTTAAAAATATTAAGGCTTTTAGAAGTTGCAGAGATACTTTCACATTCTTGATTAAACAGAATTGAGTCAAAGTCAATAATCTTGAAAGAAGGGATATGTTCTGCACACCTGTAGATAGGATACCACTAAAATACAATAGGTAGTAGGGCTTTCCTTCTGGTATTTTGGAATATCTGTGTATACTATTTCAATCTTTTGTGCATCTGGAATGTCAGAAAGAAGTTGTGCTGCAATGTTTTTGAGAGAATATATGCTAATCTGTGTCAGACATTTTTGAATGTTTGATTATTGGTGAGTAATGACATGTACATAGGGAATAGCATGGTTTTACAAAACCTGGTGGGTCAGATGGGTGGGTATGTATGGATATGGGTACAGGCTTTGGGTATCTATGACCTAACAGATACCTGTTATAAGCTGTATACCTATCTAACTGACCTGTAGATACATAAGACTGTGATTCTACAGGTATGTTAAGTACTAATACAACATATACATGAAATAAACTCACCCTCACATGTTCAAGGAGATGAAACAACTGAGGAGAGAGACTATATACAATTGTCCATAATGGCAATGAAAAATTAAGACATAATATCATAGCAATGGACATACCATCTAAGCTTTTCCAATATGATCCACAGTTTAGCAGGTATGGGTATGGGTATGGCTTAGGATACCTATAGGTTACCCATGCCATTCCCTACATATACATCAAGGCAGATAGATATGTATAGGTATAGAATTGAGGTACCCATGGTTTGAAATACTGATATTGATCATGTCTGCTTAGAACAGGCAGATATATTAATATAAATTCATTTATACTTAACTGATGGATAAAAGGCAGATTACCAGTGGAATTTGCTAAATATACTTAGATAGAATTGTCTACACAATGGAGTAATTAGCTGGGTTTGGGGTGGGCCCCAACAAGCTGAAGTTCCATGCTGCAGGCATGGGACAGAAGCTTGTAATTACATGAGGAACAAAAGAATAACTACAAAAACCTATCGTGTGCTCTACTTCCATCTAATTCAATTTGCTTCCTATTGAGTCCTGAGCCTGTATCTGTAAAATGTGGCTATGCAATCAAATTCGATGGGATGCTCATCCAGTGTGATGTGGCCATGCAATCAAATTCAATTACTGTATTATCAAATGTGGTTGTGCTCGATTGATGATTAATCAGCAACCTGTGGCTGTGCCCATTGAGTTTGATGGAATGCTTTGTCAGTAGTATGTGGCTGTGTTGAGGGAGCCTGAATGAGATACTGAGTCAACCACATATTTATCGAGCTAAATAGAGAAAAAATTGATTAATATCATGTCAAGGTGCTCGTATTTGTTTGTTTTTTAATGATCCCAGCAATAGGAGTACATTATTATGATGGATAATATATAATTATTTATTTCATCGGACCGGATTAAGGACTCGGAATATGCCACGGTCCGGCAGCCCACTCCTACTAGTAACTGGAGCATACCAGTCTCACTTGCGGTACTTCACCATGGCTATTCAAATGACAGCATCTGTACATGCTGTGGAAGGTGATAGAGAGCTATTTAGTACCTGGAGCTAAAGGTGACTTCTCAGCAGACGCTTCAACGACCCAAAGCATGACTGGTTGGGGTGGGCACCTCACTCTCAGGAACAGTGGCCATTTCCATTTGTTCATTCTTTGAAAAGGGACTGCAAGATTACCTCTGGTCACGGTGCCCATTGGGAGAGCAAACCATGTCGGTTGGCGCCTCGGTGCATAGGCACATTCTCTTTGTTATCTGTCAGGTCAACAATACAGTGTCGTCAATGATGGACCTCCGACCCGTAATCAATACACCGTATGCACGTCTGTCTTAATCGCCTCCCCTGTCAAACCTCGATGCCATTCCCTATCAGTCACAATTACCAAGCCATCTGGGTTATACTTAACTTGGAACGACTCAGTTTCTGCTATGTCTGATCCCAGTCTCAAGAATTCGAAATTTTGGAGGAATATTCAAATGAAATGGGACCAATTACCTAAATACGCTCATAAATGAAATTTTCAACAGGTTCTCATCTCAGAGGTACGTCCGACCCTGTATCATGCTTCATATCGAAATCATCCTCGCTTGAAGAGCCAGTGCGTCAGCATTTGGTCAGCATCAGAATCCTCGCTTCCTGGGCAGCAGACTTCATGATGGAACGCCTCACTCGTTGCAGGCGGGAGGTTGATATTGACGTTTTACGAGACGCTTCCCCAATAGCACATGAAGATCCTTCTGGCCTCGCGTTGGTCTGTGACATCTATTTGAGGAGACAATATTACATACAGTATTTGGCCCGTGGTCGTGGTGTACATTGAATAGGCGCTGTTGACATGGAATGATGGAAGAAAGGGTATTCTATCGTAAGTTCTGAATTCAATTCCCACAGAATTTTGTATAATCAACCTGATATCTATTTTATTCGCTCAGCGCTTATCCATCGATCACCTGCGAGCGTTCCTGGTTCTGTCGCTTCTTTCCACGTACCACCCACCTGTAAGCGCTCGCAGTAAGGTTCTCCGATGGCTTGCTTTTTACAATCGTAACAATTGGTTGGGGCCATCAAGAATTGCAAGGGTATACATTACCGAAGGCAGAGCATCGTGACTTTCTTGCTGGGGCGTAAATACTCAGTGATTCTTCCCTACAAACCAGCCTTCCAGAGAATGTGTGCATGCGAGATCTCGTGGGGTTCGATCTTGGAGGCGCCTGTGGAAATCTCGAAAAAAAGAAGGTCGCGCGGGTACTATTCCACTGCCTCTTGTGTGTGTTGATTCGGAGGGTAATCATCCAACCGGCTAATAGTTCCATTGGAGTGGCATGTTGGGCGCTTCGTTGGCACCGTATTGATGCGTGTTGTTTGGTGATTAGGTGATAACAGGATGTACTGGTGATGGTATGTGGTCTTTGCCCTCCATTTTCGTTGTTATAATCATTCTAATTGGTCAGAAAACCAGACAAAGGCTCCGTGGATATCTGTAGCGACTCATTTCGGATTCCTCTGGTATGCGGGATGATTCCGGAGTGTGCAGCGTATGTACCGTGAGAACACAGGTACTTCGGCTCGGGAACAGAGATGGTTGGCACTTATGCCGTACGAGTGTACACCCCTTCTACACCTGCAAGCCTTCGAGTTTCACTGACACCATACAGCATTGTCCCGGCCCGAGTTTACGGCCTCAATCACAGAAACCATTGTTCTTCAACTCCGAGACAGTAAGTATAACGAACCCAACAATCTGGAACAGGCACCGTTTGTGCTATGAAGTGTGGCAAAGTTGGAAGGTATATGGTAAGTTTGCATACTCATGAACTTGAATGCACCGGATGCCGAGTAATTCAAAATTGAAGTTCGCTTCACATATACTCCCACGGCCCAACCTTAATAGTTTACAGTGGGACATTGCATGGCTAAAGGCCGCCATTACAAAATTAACCACATCACTGCAAATCCCGTTTTCTCGTCGAGACTGCGATTACCGAGCAAGGGATACCCTGGCACCATCCTCCGATGGCAGTTTCCAGCCAGGTGCGTGCAACCCACAGAGAACCTCTCTCTACGCAGTGGCGGGTCAACGGCAGGTGGAAGAGCATCGGGTTCTAAAGAATACTTCTGTTCTTCACGCTTTGGAAACATAAGTTCGGGAGAACTACTCAAGGAAGTGGGACCGATTCCCCCAAAAAAACGTCCAATAGGAACTCACATTCGCTTGTACAGAAGGATCGGAATCCTTCCTTCTTACGTAATGTTTGAGCTCCGCGCGAACATGCTCTCGACTGAGAGATCTACATTTTCAAGGGCTCTCATGATGTCTGTTGGAGGAGACAATGCATATAACCTACCTTGTTTTGGTTCATCAAGTAGTAGCAGTGACGCAGTGATTAGAGTGTAACGATCTCTAAAACCATGGTAACTGACGTAAATAGTTCGGTGAATTCTCATTCGACGCAGGCGCTTTCCTGTTCTTTTACAAGCTCTTACCTCCAATACCAACACCACGAGCCCAAGACATCTATGTCTCTAATGCCCAAGGGTCACAGATATCCACTGTGACATCCGGAACCATTTGACGATCTTCCTCTTGTTTATCGTCGCGATGGAACACAAATTGGCGATCTTAGATATTTTGACGAACGAGGGAGTGCCTCCCCATGCGCCCTGGCTTATGCGGCATCGGCTGACCAGCTCACGCTAGTATGTCGTAGGTACTTTGAATGCTGTTTCATAATTTCCGACACTTATGGGATCTTTTTGATGTGTATAGGCACCAAGATTGGGGATGTGTAGCCCTCAAGTATGTCTGGGCAAATTCCATGTTCCGGCTCTATAGCAGTGTCGTGTGCTCAGTAACCTTTGAGTCTGCAGATGCATTCTACCGCCTTCTGGAAAGATGAAATGGTCTGATCGTTGAGTCCCTGGCCAATTCAATCGTCTTCTATCGCAGTGCGTATTCTTTGAACTATTTGACACTGCAATTCTCAAGGACTTTGAGTGCCCAGGACACTGTCAGGATGGTGAACTAGTCGTTCCTGATCGCCACTTCAAGCCAGCTAAAGACACGAAACTGTATAACCGGACATGATAAACCACATCATGGATGAGCAAGATCCTAATCTGCTGATAGTTCAGAAAAGGCGCCCAGGTACGTTTGTGGTGATAGATCAGAAAGAGCACCGAGGTACGTTGATTTATTTGTGGCCGGGATGTTGATTCTATAGATAAAAGTGTCAGCATAGGCGCTAGAACAATGCATCCGGGCCTTCCATGAACGCAAAATGCCGCTTTTTCTGCTTTGTGTTTCCTCATAAGCCTGAAACTTTATGATTGCTTTCCAGCTACTTCTGTGACCTTTCTCCTCTCAGCTTTCCTAGCACACCACAACGCAGAAGAATTAGTAGGGGGTGACAGCGGTTTAGTATGGACTCCGAAGTCAACATGACTGATACAAAGCCTATTCCCGCATCGCCTCACTGGCAGTCGTCCCTTGATATCCTCCCCCAGACTACGGAAGACACTGTGGCAAGTATACCTCGGATTACATCGACTACAGAAATCCAGACAGACAACGTCGCATCTACATCCAATCAAACAACTGCACCGTCAGCACCGTTCAACGTACACCCTTCGCAGCCTGCAGATGGAATACCTGAGCGGAAATGTGCATGCCAGTGCCTTCCTAGATGCTCATGTTCCTGTCCATGCCGTAATCACTGCGTATGTCCTCAGGCTCCTCAAGATCATAAATGCGGCGAAAAGTGTCGAAAAAAGTGCAAGTACATATGCCAGGGAAAATGTGGATCGAGGAAAAACTACAGGAATTTGGTTGTCTGCCTCGACGGAACATCCAATCAATTTGGCCATCTTGTACGTGATCAATTCCATTCCATTCCCCATTTCGTCACTTAAGGTTGCTTTTTAGAACACCAACGTTGTCGAATTGCACGGCCGAGTACTAAAGGATGATGGCGGCGTCAAGCAGCTTACCTTCTATAGCAGCGGTATTGGAACCCATGTTCCGTCAGGCAAACGATATTCGCTAGGTAACTGGCTGTACAATGCCGTCGATATGGCGATCGCATGGTGATCTGGCATAGTATTTTCTTGATGTTCCAAGTATGTTCATTACTTGCGTATGCCAGGAATTTTCGGAACATGGTTGAAAAAGCATACCGCTGGTTAGCTGACAACTACAAGCCTAATGATAGAATATACCTATTTGGCAAGTTTCCCTGCAGTGGGTCTTGAAGCGGTCAGTTGACTAAAACCACACGCCAGGATTTTCCCGTGGAGCATATCAAGTTCGGGCACTGGCCGGGATGGTTGAAAAGGTCGGTTTCACTCTCTTCGCACAGTTTCTACTTGATTCAGCTTTACGTAGCTTGGCCTCGTTTTTGCCGGAAATACAGCCTTGATACCTCTGTAAGATCTTTTTGATGTTCGTTTCCGCTCTCATGCTATGCCTCTAGAGCCTACGAGCTGTACCGCAACAAGTTCAGAGGAAAAAGTAAGATTATCTATCTCTTGTTCTTCACTCAACAAAATTTATGCTCCTTCTGTAGAAATCAGGGATAAAACCGAGGCCGAAGCATTAGCTGCGAACTTCAAGCGTACTTTCTCAAGAAAGGTCCACGTTCATTTTATAGGCGCATGGTGTGTTTGCCTGGTTGACCCTGATTCAAGTCCAAATACTTACTCTGCCTCTAGGGACACCGTTTCGTCCATAGGATTTATTCGGCAGCGGCCTTTGCCTCTGACTACGTCTGCTTCTCACGTCTGTATTTTCCGCCAAGGGTTAGCTCTAGACGAGCGCCGGGTCAAATTTCTACCGGAATTCTTGGTTGATGATACAATGGCGTCTTCACGGAGTGAAAATACCAAGTCGAACATCAGAACCAATGTTAAAGAAGTTTGGTTTGTGGGCAGTCACTCAGATATGTGTGTCTCCAAGAGATCATTTTTAGCAGATGTTGACTTTCATCTGAAGTGGCGGGAGCAATGAGCGGGGACGTAGCTTCGACCTCACGTCTGTTCCCCTCTCATGGATGGAGCATGAAGCAAGTGAGGCCGGCCTGCGCTTCGCAGAACGAGAAGCTAGTAGTACTGGCGAATGGAAGTGGGATCATCTTCGTCAAGATGAGCCGACAAAATCCCTGCATAGTTGGTGGTGGATACCAGAGTACTTCCCCATCAAAACGTTCGTGTTCAACGGCAAAGAGATAATCACTACGCAGTAATTTAAGTTCCTTGTTGGTGATCGGGTGACTTAGCTGATTCACTGGCATGTTTAGCGAGCGACATCGTGGGCGTGGGCGTTCCATTCTTCCTCAACAACGCATTCACGCCTCTGTGATATTCCAACGTAAAGGTTACACACCTTCAGCAACATTTCTTGATGACAAAGGACGAGACTGGGCGTCCCTTCTCGAAATACGTGATTTCACTAGGATTGAAGATCTTTCTTGGGCTGACGAATGGGCGTATATCCTGGATATGGACCTATTTGATGATTCTATGGTCCGGACGATTATGAAAGAGCTGAAAGGTGATACACTTCCTGATCCTGTCCTCCTACAGCGATTAGCTTTTATGACTTTGTCCGGTGGGAGTTTACTACGTTACGTTATACGAAGTACTCATTTTCACTTACGCTTGTATTTCAGATCGATGTGCGAAAAAGATATCCCGGGTGATTAATAAACTAGTGGACATGCTCACCGAAAATCATGATGGGCATCCTGATATTCAAGTAGCAAGTGCTTCTTGCCTGTTCCAACTTGCAAAACATGGTACCTCGCTCTACGCTCTATGATTTCGTAAATTGCAGATAACAGCGCATCCAGGGTACGGCGAACAGATTTTAGAGAAAGGCGCCGGAGCATCCCTTCAGCGTATGCTGCTGCAGCGTCCGCATAAGCCCAGCGGGCCCGGGATGTGCCAGGTCGCTAGTATACAATGTCTCTCTCAACTGATCTTGGAACCTAGCACGGAACGAACAGAGTTACAGGCGCTCAGAAGATCGTCGTACGTTATTGATACTCACAACAGCTTGATGAACCAACCAGAAGCCTGGACCGAGGTCGTCGTTGAACTGATCACTGGTGACGCACCACGAGGCCGACGTGAAGAGGTTGTTGGCCTATCTTGTCTAGCACGTCTCGCAAAAATAGGTGTCGAAATCTCAATTGCCACCATAGTCACCAAGCTGACATGAAAACTCTAGAGCAGATCCGAAAAGTTCTCATTCCTTCTTTGTGGACTTTGTGGCCCAGTGCTAGTGAACGCATGGCGAAGAATTGGTATTCTTTGTGGCCTTGGATGGCAAAGAGTGGGGACCTGCGTTTTTCTTCTCTTACAATAACGTTTAAGCTGATTCATGATTGGAAGGAGAGAAATCAAAGCGAAACGTCTCTCAAGTTGAACTCGAAGATGATAAGAAGCGCAATTTTACCGCAACACTCCTAGAGTTTTTGGATCGACCCGAGACTGCATTTCATGCCACCTTAGTACTTCAATTCATGTCTGCAGAACTTCAAGGCACGTCCTGGGGTGACTGGTATGACCCTATCCATTCTGATTTCCATGTTAGATGTCATCGGAATCTTTGACAAGATGCAGCTGCTGCCCAAGCTGATGTCGATGATCGAAGATGGTCATCCCAGAGCAAAAGGAGAAGGTGTTTTGTGTCTCAGCGGCTATTTCTCGGCGGGTAGGCATACTGAGAGTGCACTATTACGTCATTAACGAATCATTCAGACCCAAAACTTCTGTGTCAACTTTATCCTAATTTCATAGTGATACTCACGAACAAACTCTTTGGCATCAATTCCCACTGCTATCCTGCTCAGATAGAAGCCGTCAAAACTGCCTTCCTGGCTATAGTCACCCACTGTGCGAATACCTTGTTGCCTGGTTACTTATACTGACCGCTGGCAGCAGATGATGTTGATAAGCTGGCTGATGCCAAGGTCACCAGTACCTTCGTTGAGGTTTTATGCATAGAGGGATGGTTAGGTGTAGAGGACGGGTCTAGTCTCTTGTACAGAATATTGTCGAAAGGTGTGTTTCATGTACCTCACCAAAGTAGCTGATGAAATGTATTTCCCATCTTAGACGCAGAAGACGGTGACATAACCGAGATGAAACCTGTGGCCAGAAATATCATTCAAGAGTTAGTGTCGCGAAGTGTCAGCGGAGATATTGGTCTGCATCAAACTCAGGACTTCTTTGTTAAGCTGTGTCATTATGGTCTGCCAGCTCTTATCAGCGTATAGCATCTCTAACTATTTGTTCGCAGAGAATTTGTACGCTTTGATGAATGACAATCAAGATACTAGTGGGATCCAAGACACAATCATCAGTGCCTTGAATCGGCCCCGCAGCCGAGCCAAAGGACTCTCATTCCTAGAACGGATCGCAAAAGATGGTGAGATATGTGCACATTCCACAATTTTGGCCAGCTGAACACCTGGAAAATACAGAAAGTGCAAGTCGGCTTATGCTCGACCGAGCTGTAATTAAGAAAATCACCGAACTTGGTGAAGATATGATTAGAAAAAGGAACACTTTTTCCGTGTTTGGGCATACTTTCTCTGCAAGGTACATAAATAACGTCGTCAGTGACAGGGGCACACTGTCGGCTGTCCGAGCTGCCTTGAGGATATTTGCTTCCCATGGTATGGCAACGCCACATACATTATGCTTTACTCATTCTTTAACTAGAAAAATTTCGTGAATCACTTCTCAAACCGACGAATCTAGATGTCATAACGTATGGCATAAACAAAGACAATCTGAAGTTTCGTGAAGGACATCATGTTGAAGCGCAGATAGCTGGAATTGAGTGCTTGCGAGAGTTGATCAAGTTTGGTGGGTGCATCCTTATCAGGCGTCGTGAGATTATCACGGTGTATATATAGAGGATGCTCGTCAAGTGATATTTGACAAAGTCATAATCATTCATCATCTCGTGGACCTACTCAACACTTATAATGACGAGCTCGATTCTAGCCAGTGGTTGCGAGGCTGGTCCGGTTATGGTGATTTGTTAGAGGTCACTTTGAAAGAGTTTATGACGTACAGTAAGAGTCACTGTCTGGTTCTACTACATTTGATCTGCTGCTGATGTTTATGCACGTAGAGGATTCTCTGGATTTTGTCAACAATCTCCCTTCCAGTGAAGTACACATTCGAAATCGGCTAATGCAATTGACCTCACCCCAACATAAAACCCGCGTCGGTGAAAAACAGAAAGATAGCGATGTATCATTGGGTTTCACCATGGATTCAACTCAGTGATTTCTGCTGATGTCTTCGGTTACACAATATATCCTTGGTGTTTACTTTTGAATGGAGAACACGTTAATGGTACACTGGTAATATTTAGTGAACTCTTACAGTAATATTCAACCACAACGGCCACCTGCCCCAGATCGCCGATATCTTCACAAAGTCGCTAGCTTAAGTCAAGCTGGCTAAGTTTCATGTCTTACTAGGTTTTGCAGAAGCATGGCAGTCGATCTCGAAGGGGAGTGTTGAGAGTACGAGGTGGTGATAAGCCTCAGGGCTCTGTACGCTCCAATTTCGCGGATTTATCCCTCCAGTGGCCTTTCACCAAACCAGACATTCCACACAAGCCCATATATACTTTATTGGGGTTTTCCGACATTTTCCTGACCTTAATGACTCAATTTCGAGGCGATGCAGCTAATTTCGACTTATCTCCTCGGCTTTAAATCAGCCTAAACCATTAGAGGCAATAGGGTGCAATACCGACATCAGCGGCATTAGCACTGATGAGGTGGTCAGATGCTTTAGTGAGTTTGGAATGTAAACTGGGGAAATGTTGTCAGATACTTCTGGAATATTGCAGTGTGAAGAACCAAAATGGAATAGTGGTGTCTCAGCTTTATGTCAGTATTACAGAACAACTAGTTTTGTTCATAATTCACTCCTCGGGGTGTTGTGTGTGTTTGTGCGAGCTTTTCTGAGCACATCCGTACTCATAACGATTCAACTGATAAAACACAGTGTCGTATTCAGGGTTATGGGACTGATCAAGCTGTCCTACATTGACTGGCTTGCCATCTGGTGGGGGACTTCTCTCTAGTCTTGTGAGAAGTTACTACAGATTCTGATGCTCTGAGTCACCTTTGGTCTCTGTTATCTGGTCTGGTGTGTGTTGTAGAACTGGGAAACTGGATGGGAAGGGAACTGGGATGTATAAAACAACTGTTGGTATTATGTCGGTATAAAATGAATTCCTAATTGTCTCGGTATTGGTCTGTGTCGATATTTCTGTGGCTATGGCGGTGCAATAGCGGGTCTCGTCTTTA
The DNA here is from genome assembly GCA_028551335.1 of Armillaria sp. CMW 4456. Classification (NCBI taxonomy): domain Eukaryota; kingdom Fungi; phylum Basidiomycota; class Agaricomycetes; order Agaricales; family Physalacriaceae; genus Armillaria; species Armillaria sp. CMW 4456. The sequence continues at coordinate 11,224 of JANDKJ010000232.1, forward strand.
TTTCTGTGGTCCTTGGCTTTATCTGGTTATGTCTCGGCTTTATCTGTGATGATTCTGTTTGTCCTAATTCCTATAAACTGTCAATCTTTGTCAAAACTATACTTTGTTTCCTTTTGTCTGGTCCTATCTCTTGTCAAATTGATTCCTAAAACTGGTCAATACTATTTCCTGCAAAGCTCGCTGTAGAGCTGCCCTATAACTGTCAATCTGTCAATACTAAATCTGTTCAAAACCTATCCTTGCAAAGCTCGCAATAGAGCTGCCCTATAACTGTTTAATACTATTTGTCTGCTCTTGATGTCCAAATGGATCCACTAATATCTTGTGAAGTTGAAAACTGGTAAAACTAATCTTGTCTTGTGAAGTTGAAGATACTTCAAGCTCAGCTTTGTGGCGAACAAAATTGCTATTAAACATGTACTATCAGTATTGTCGAAGCTGGGTGAGTTACTGAGGTAAATGAGTTGATGTGTGTATGTGGGGGAATGGAATGAAGAGAGTAACTAGTGTAAAATATGAAATTACTGGGTTTATATAGTAAAGTATAAATAAATGGCGTCCATGTGGTATATCTGAAGGGCTATGCATTAGCATATGAGTTTCCAACCTTCTGACTATACAGCAGGTCTTGTGTGTTGTCTTATTTGTGTCTTCGCCTTTGATTTTCATAGTCCGGCATTGAAACTATGCCCTATTTGTGGTGTCGGAGTTGTTAATAGTCGTCGGAAATGACTGAGTACCATCCGAGTAACATGTGCGTCGATGTCTCGTGGTTATACAGCAATAACCAATTAATTCCGAAGTCACCAAAGAGTGTTCGTGCTGCAGAAATCGTCAAATTGCTGTTATGAAGCCCCTATGATCACCGGATCAATGTCGAGAAGCTCCGCTCATGTGGCTGCACCTGTGCGCTTTGATGTGGCAATGCCGGAGATGTCAGCAATGTGCTCTATGTCGGAAAACTCGTTTCGGCCTTATAAGCCGATTGCCCTTATAAGGCACAAATAAGATCCGGTCTTACATTATAAATACCATATAAGATCAGCACAAATTCAGTCCGGCCTTATAAGCCGATGGACCCTGATATGGTACAAATAAGATATAGCTGACAATATAATCACCATATAAGATGCCTTGCTGCCATATAGAGCCTGCGGAGATGTCACACTCAAAGTCACACTCTGTATAGCAGCCTTAAGGGATCTGCTCAGTGCTGCCCTCTAGCATGCATATATAAGGCTCTACATGAACCAATGAAAGTTTTTAAGATGTTTTTCCTATTCCTTTGACTCACTAACAAGTCCAACCCCTCCAACTGGCTTAAAGTGCATCAATTGTCTTGAGAGCAGTGGACTTAGAAAACTTTTCGTGGAAGGCCAGTAGGGCCAATACAGGCTAACATAACTCAATTCGCTACTAAAGTATGGCCCTGATGGTATAATGGTAAATTGTACTATTATGTAATAGCTTATGCACAGGGGTTGTGGGTTCGACTCCCTTGTACTGCCGGTAGTAATTGAGCTGATTAATAGTATCATCATGGAAAGGGACAATTGTATGTAACATCATGTGATATAGATGGGTAAAAATATTTTTTTATGATTTTGTAAATTGTGACCTATTGTGACATGTCATGCTGCCGGGCACCAGCATATAAGGTACCTTATCCTTAACAACTTGTTCCTGGTAAGGTCTTATAAGGTTACATCATTCATTACAGCATGATTTCCCCTTATAAGGCCTTATATCCCAATTTGGACTTTTCTGACATAGGTCCTATTCTGGTAATGGCGGTGCTAAATCCGTGGATTTAGGTCAAAATTGGTGTTGTCAGGGTATTGCCAAGGTATTGAGGTCAGGAAAGTGTTGGAAAAGCCCTATAAAGTATATATGGGCATGTGTGGAATGATTGGTTTGCTGAAAGTCTGTTAAAGGGAGCAATCCGCGAAATTGGAGCATACAGAGCCCTGAGGCTCATCAGTGCATCAAGTCGCATAGGCGCAGTCATGAGCATGGACTGGTAATATCAACAGCCTGGCCTTATAGGAGCTCAGTAACAGCAATTTGATGATTTCCACAGCAAGTACACCCAGTGGGGACTTAGGGCCAATAATTGGTTATTGCTGTATAACCACAGGACTTAGACACACACACTACCTAAAGGGTACTCATCCCTTATCGGCATTATCCACAGTTCCAAAGATGATCAAAACGGCATGGTTCTAATGCCGGAGCATGAAAATTAAAGATGATGACATGAAAAAGGTGACGTTCAAGACCTGCTGTATAGTCAGAAGGTCAGAAACACATATGTTAATGCATAGCCCTTCAGATATACCACACGGATGCCATTTATTTATACTTTACTATATAAACCTGGTAATTTCATACTTTACAGGAGTTACTCTCTGTATTCCGCTCCCCCACATACACACATCGACTTGTTTACCTCAGTAACTCACACAGATTTGACAATACCAATAGCACATGTTTAATAGTGATTTCGTTTGCCACAAAGCCAAGCTTGAAGTAGTAAAGCTGAGACACTTCACAATCATCCATCGACTTAAAACCTTGACTCTTGTCATTGTTTTACCTCATTACCGATGCTTGCTCAGTGTTAGTAAGTGATAACCATGTGGTGCTCACCCCTTTTAGTTTTATAGGAAAGAATTAGCTTCAACTTCACAAGAAATTAGCAGATCCATTTGGACGTCAAGAGCTGATGGATAGTATTGAACAGTTATAGGGCAGCTCTATTGCGAGCATTGCAAGGATAGGTTTTGAACAGATTTAATATTGACAGATTGACAGATATAGGCAGCTCTAATGTGAGCATTGCAAGGAATTAGTATCGGAATTATAGGGCAGCTCTAGCATGAGCTTCACAGGAAATAGTATTGACCAGTTATAGGAATTGATTTGACAAGAGATAGGACCAGACAAAGGAAACAAAGTATAGTTTTGATAAGAATTGACCAGTTATAGGTATTAGGATGAATAAAATCATCACAGACAAAGCCAAGTCATTGCAGATAAAGCCAAGGACCCCAGAAATAAAGATGAGGACTGCTATTGCACTGCTATAGCCACAGAAACATCGACACAGACCCATACTGAGACAATTAGGAATTCATTTAATACCAACATAATACCGACAGCTGTTTTATACATCCCAGTTCCCTTCCCATCCAGTTTCCCAGTTCTATGACACACACCAGACCAGATAACAGAGACCAAAGGTGACTCAGAGCATCAGAATCTGTAGTAACTTCTCACAAGACTAGAGAGAAGTCCCCACCAGATGGCAAGCCAGTCAACGTAGGACAGCTTGATCAGTCCCATAACCCCAAATATGACACTGTGTTTTATTGGTTGAATCATTATGACTACGGATGTGCTCAGAAAAGCTTGCACAAACACACACAACACCCTGAGGAGTGACTTACGAACAAAACTAGTTGTTCTGCAATACCGACATAAAGCTGAGACACCACTATTCCATTTTGGTTCTTTGCACTGCAATATTCCAGAAGTATCTGACAACAATTCCCCAGTTTATGTTCCAAGCTCACTAAAGCATCTGACCACCTCATCAGTGGCACAACTGCAGGCAAGGACTTCTAATATATTACAAATACTGACAATTTTTGCTCATTTTTGCATTAGCAATGCTACCATCAGCTAAGATGTAAGTACTCTATAGTCATTTCTTACTCCTTACCTTGCTGACCCATAGTAGATTCAATCTATTCTACTTCTACCATTCAGCACAAGACCATAGCATAATAATATATTATGCATGGTTCCTATCCATCAATCAAAATGCATTAATCAACATATTCTACCATGACACTAGTTTATATACCTACTGTCAAGTAATATATACTCTACCATCAATCTTGATAGTATTGGTGCTCTGTGGTCATGACCAACTTTTTACCTGCTCTTGTCACTGTTGATGATGATGAGCTCAGCTCTCCCACACCCTTGTCCCCAACTCCTGCCTAAAATCCAGTTGGAATTGAGCTCAAGATTGGGAAGAGGCTCAGTTGTACAATCTTTGTAGCAGTGCCCTTTGAGATGCCATTGCCTTTGGTAACTGTTACATAATCTTTCATGTTCTGTCTTTTCACTGTTAATTTGATGGCACCTTATCCATTTGAAAAAAATATGATTTCTATATAAAACATTCCTCAAATGAACAGATTTTTGCTGTCCACTGCAAAACTGTGATCAGTATTTCCTAACCTTATCCAATCCTCAACATAGCACCATTTTTGCTCAAAACTAGACTTGATGGCAGTGCATATTGCTGCTTGCTGTTTTGCATATGCTGATGCACCTTCACCTGCATTTAGGTGCATCTCCCCTTTTGCTGCCCCTCAAGCTTGGCTGAGCCAAAGACTTGTGTCATATTCCAGCATGCATCTGACTCATTGATGAGGTGGTCAGACGATTTAGTGATCTCCAAATGTAAACTGGTGAATAGTTGTTAGATAATTCTGGAATATCACAGTGCAAAGAACCATGATAACAGAATAGTGAACACTCAGCTTTATGTCAGTATTACAGAACAACTAGTTTGGTTTGTAAGTCACTCCTTGAGTGTGTTGAGAAACCACATGTGTGCTCTTTCTTCCTGGGTACCTCAAACTTGGTCAATTTCAAACTGATTAACACAATGCATACTCAGTGAAGCTGGACACTTTAGAGCTGTCCTAAACTCAGGTTGACTGGCTTGTTGTCTTTGGTGGCTGACTTAAGCTAGTCTTGTGAGAAGTTACTACAGATTCTGATGCTCTACATCAGGAAAATGTCAAGTAGCATGTTGACATGCTGTCATACTGTCTACATGTGAAATTTTGCGATTTACTGGACTATGGGTGTGATCTGAGTGTCCAGAGCAAGGCAATACACCCAATAAGAGTGCATTCTCCCCTCCTGAGCATAGGCAGTGAAGGGCCTGGGCTGATGACAGGTGGAGCACTAGGCTTCAGTCCAGAAAGGCACCAGAAGGGCTTGGCTGGCCAGGAAGTTGATGTGTTTGACACTCAACATGGTCAACTCATATAGAATAACACTGGGTGATGCAATCAGGCTAGTAATGTCAATCAAGGATTGACAGGCATGGAAGAGCACTGATATCATAAGGAAAAAGGGTGCACTCTAGGCCTATGAGCTGGTGGCTGTGCAGGAGCATGCAGGGCCACTTGGATTAAGTCCAATGATTGAGGAATTATACCCTAGATGGGCAGACTGGGGATAGGGAAATTGAAACTACACCTGCCCTCAGACTGGAGGAGGATAGGGAAGCATGTGGAATGTGCACTCTCCTGAAAACAAGGCTCAAAAAGAGCATGTGCTACTTGGGAATATAAGGAGTATCCTCTGCTGACCAGGCAGTGACTCAATTGGACTCAAATCCAAAAGCCAAAAGGAGACAAGTTAGAATGACACTGGAGGGAAGGGTTTTGGATGCACAGGAGTAGTGCTCCATGGTGCATGGACCATTACCCAATATGTAGATTCAATTTGTAATGGAGGGCATATATAAATACCATAGATACACAGTAGAATAGAAGTTTCCAGCCAGTGCCCTCTGTGTAGTGTGTAAGCAAAAGTTGACACTCTCAGTTCAGTTCAGGGGGAGACTTCAAATATAGAGATTGGTTCACAGCAGTACAACCTTTGTGTGAAGTGTGATCAGCTCTAAGTTCACCTAGGGGACATTTGGGAGGTCAGAGCATGTGCACTCTTGGGTGTGAAGGGTTTCTTGTGATGCATGAAGCTACAGTCAGCAGAGGTTCAAACCCTTTGGCTTGTGGGACAGTGTTTTGTGTGTTATTGGGTTTCTCTGACTCACATAGGTTCAAACCCTGTGGAGTTACAATTGGTTAGGAAGCTAGAGCACATTGGTTTGAACCCAGTGGCTCTTGTGGATTGTATTTGAGAGCATCTCTTGGAAGAGTGCATTGTGTTTGGGTTAGTTTTGTGTGTTTTAAGGACAAATTGTTGTGCTCTGCATCTGGGATGGTGCATTTGTGATATTGCCTTGAGGCCCAGTGACAAAGTTGCCACCTCCTGTAACAAAAGTCTAGAAAATTGGAGAGTGCATCTGTTTAAAGAATATTTGAGGTCTGAGAACTTGTCTTATCAATTCCACTGCTTGCTTCTATCGCATTATAATCCCCCATGAACTAAAGAGTGTGTGGTTGTTGTGTGTGGTTGTAGCATCAAGGGTTGGAGTGTGATTCAGAGTCTGTAGTCTCTGCTTGCATTTTGAGTCCTTTTTGGCTGCATGCAGCATCTTGCCTCTTCAACATCATCACCTGCCAAGTGTAGGTAGTGACAGTATGTGTCCATAGCATTGGTAGCCTGCTGCCAAGGCATGTAGTGCTCAGTAACATTCAGTAGCATTACCAACTTATGCCTGAATTATATGGTGCATATTCCTTCACATACATTTGTGGTGGTATGCTGGGAATTGTTACCCTGAGAAAATTGACCTTAGAAATGCATTTTGTAACAGTAGGATAGCCAATCCATGCATTAGTTGGGCCTATACTTGAAAGAAACCAAATCCAGAACTTAGAAAAGTATCCTGGAAAGACTCTAAGTGCACCTGGCCAGTCCTGCTCCCTGTTTCAGGAGTGTCACAATCAAGCAGGAATGTTCTAGGCTCAGGGAATTGAATGTATTGATGGTCCAGGACTATATTTAGTGTCCAGGACTAGTCTTGTGCAACCTGATCAGTGATTGATCATCCAGGACCCATGTATGAGCTCATAAATGCAGAGGACTTTGGCTGGCCATGGGGAAACTAGTCCAGGATAGGTAGGAACAATATAAATAACTTAGTAGTGGAATAGTATAAATACAAGCCTGTAATTAGTGTGGGGACCAAGTTTTCTGGCCCCCAGAAGTGCTATAAAGCAATCTAGTACAGATTAGGGTTAAGAGCTTTGAGCATAGTCTCACAGAAAGTAATTGCAACTGTTGACATCAAGTCCAGGAGTGTTTTGCAAGCACAGTATAGCCCAAGAACCAGTCAGACAGTTGTCCAGCAGTTCAGAATAGTTTTGTGTCAGTGATAAGTCACATTCAGGTGCTCACATGTGTCAGTTATTCTGCACCAGGCAGTTTTACAGTTTGGAATTGGAGTCCAGCACTCAGTTGGTTGTGAATTTTGGATCTATTGTGTCCTGAAAAGCATTTTAGCAGTTATATTCACATAAACCATCCCACATATTTTGATTTGTGTCCTGGCTACTAGCTACAGTACATTTCTATCAACCAGGAAACTTACCCACCCCATGAACTTACTAGCAGGTGGTGTGTGCATTGTGTTTTGGTGTTTTGTGTGCAGTGCTCTCACCTTTCCCAGATTCACTCTCTACTCACCATCTTCACTTTTCAGTGCCTGCAACGTATTTACCTGTGTAAATTTGTGATTTTCTAGTGAGCTCACTATGGATAATACCTTCCTGATGATAAACCAACCTCCAAGCAGTTATGAATGACACTAGTGATGTTCTCCAAGGCAGAACTAAGCCAGGGGCTTAATCATAGCACTGTACTGGATAGGCATGCTTGATTATACAGACTGATCCCTCTGTCCTGAAGTCAGAAACAGTCTTCACTGCATAATAAACATGAGATCAGGATAAAGAGACATCACAATCAGAAGATAATTAAGCTGCTCACAATTAAAAGTGATGCACAACATGATAGAAGTAGATCTGAAGTCACCCTGAGATAAGATGCCCTGAGCATGACATTCTCCTGATAAGAGCAGACCTGTTCTTAGTGAGCTCACTACATGTGGAGTGCATGGGACACACCATTTGTTGCCAGACATGGCAACTTGCTCCAGAGAGACCTTGAAGATACTAAACATGGGTTAATGATGCAGAGTCACCATGTAGATAAGTCCATGGACTTGAGGATTAGTGAGCTCTGTATGCTCCAATTTTGTGGATTTCTCCCTTTAGCAGACTTTCAGCAAACCAATCATTCTACACATGGCCATATATACTTTATAGGGCTTTTCTGATGCTTTCCCAACCCCAATACCTCAGCAATACCCTGACAACTCCATTTTTGACCTAAATCCATGGATTTAGTGCTACTATTACCCTAATAGGACACAGGGCACCAAAGCGCACAGGCACAGCCATGCAAGCAGATCTTCTTGACATTGATCTGGCAATCATAGAGGCTTAATCACAGCAATTTGACAGTTTCCACAGCAAGAACACTCTTTGGCAACTTCAGAATTAATTGGTTATTGCTGTATAACCACAAGACATTGATGCACATGCTACTTGGATGGTGCTCAATCATTTCCAATGCTTATTCTAAACTCTGAAACCATGAATAAGGCATAGTCCTAATGCTGGAACCATGAAAATCAAAGGCAAAGACACAAATAAGACAATGCACAAGACCTGCTGTATAGTCAGAAGGTCAGAAACACATATGCTAATGCATAGCCTTCTAGATATACCATGCAGACACCATGTTATTTATAAACTACTATATAATCACAGTATTTTCATACTTTACACTAGTTGCT
>JANDKJ010000233.1:0-191086 GCA_028551335.1 Armillaria sp. CMW 4456
AGCTGCCACTCTCTACCAAGCTCAATCCCTCTGTATTGGTTGGAGAAAGTTGGCCATGATTCAAGAATGCTCCTGACAATGACATCAAGAACATTGTGTTAGAACCACCCAGATTTTGGCATGAGTCTGCAAGATGACCTTAGTCTTGAAGGAAACCTTGTGATAATGCAGAGGTTAGCATGACTTCTGTCACTGAAGTATGTACTCACCCCCAGCCATGGTTTGTCTGTCTCATCTCTGTGCCAACTTCAAGTCTCTCCATCCCTACAGCAACTTATACTCCTTCTGCTATCCAGAGATGCAATTGACAGCATTGATAACATAGTAAATTGAATGAGTCAATGACATATGGGTGCAGACAGCAGGTATAGAGCATTGATTACCATAGTTTTTAAAGCAAGAAAAGGAAATCATTTTGAAATTACAACTGCCCCAATGAGTTCAGCATATTGGCAAATATAAATCAAATTCTACAACAATTATCATCTTTTTTAAAGCAAAAAAAGAAAACTATTTTGAAATTAATCCTGCCTCAATGAGTTCAGCATATCAGCAGAACATAAATCAAATTCAATGGTGAAGTGGTAAGTCACTGTGCACAGCTAAATAGGACTCAAAATGCAAGCAGAGACTACAGACTCTGAATCACACTCTAACCCTTGATGCTACAACCACACACAACAACCACACACTCTTTAGTTTATGGGGGATTATAATGCAATAGAAGCAAGCAGTGGAATTGATAAGATGGGTTCTAGAACCTCAAATACGCTTTAAATGGGTGTGCTCTCTGGTTTTCTAGACTTCTCTAAGTCTAAAGACTTTTGCTACAGGAGGTGGCAACTTTGTTGCTGGGCCTCAAGACAATAGCACAAATGCACTGTCCCAGATGCAGAGCACAACACAATTCACCCTTCACACAAATCTAACCCAAACACAATGTGCTCTTCCAAGAGATGCTCCCAAACCCAATCCACCAGAGCCACTGGGTTTGAACCAATGCACTCTAGTTTCCTAACCAATTGTAACTCCACAGAGTTTGAACCTCTGCTGGCTATAGCTTCGCACATCACATGAAACCCTTCACACATAAGAGTGCACACACTCCGACCTCCCAAACATTCCTCTAGATGAACTTAGAGTTGATCACACTTCACACAGATGCTTTACTGCTGTGGACCAATCTCTATATTTGAAGTCTCCCTCTGAACCAAGCTGAGAGTGTCAACTTTTGCTTACACACTACACAGAGGGTGCCAGCTGGAAACTTGTTCTCCTACTCTATCTCTACTGTATTTATACATGCTATATTACAAATGTTATCACCTTATCCAGTAAAGGTCCTAGCATTGTAGTGCACTATTCTGGTCTGTCCAACTTCCTTTTGTATGGCATCATTATGACATCAGCCATCTGTGGTTAGGGCATAGTCTGATATAACTTGTTCTCAAGATGACAGCACATACTCAGTATGTCATTGAGATGCATGTGCTACCCCCAGGCCTTGTCTTTGGAAGAGCATGTACTCCTCATGCTCTCAGTCTATTATTGGCTCCCAAGTTGGCCATGCATCTGCCCTGGGATATAACCATTTTGATTATTATTTTCTGATATCCCTCCTCAGCACTCCTTCCCCTGGTTGTGTGCCTGCACTGCCACCTTCTCTGCGATTGAGAGCGCACATGTATTTTCCTTATGGCAGTGCACTCCTGTGTCCCTGTCAATCTCTGGTGCCATGCCATCTGGCTGCCACACCTTCTGCTTTAGTCCCTAGCACATGTCTGCACATCTAATGTCAAGTGCATCAATCTCATGGTGAGTCTGACCCATCCTGGTATCGTTCTTGACCTGAATCTTGCACTCCACCTGTTGTCACTTCAGGCCAACTTCTGCCTACACTCCCAGCATAGAAGCACACTTTCTAGGTCCTGTCTCAGTCCCTGCTCAAGGATCCAACCAGGAGTGGTGCAAATTTGCAAATTTACATGGCAGCACCACCAGATGGCATGTCAACAGTAATTACCATCTTTTTTAAACTAGAAAAAGGAAATATATTTGAAATTAATCCTGCCCCAATGAGTTTGGCATCTCAGCCCTTTGGAGGAAATCGCTAGACACAGTAAAAAAGGAAATATATACAAATTATATTCTATATAAGGCATGCAGCACATCAGCATTGGTCATTATCAGCTGTTATCTATTCCAAAAACATCTGGCTATCAATCTATCATTTTGGGTAAATTTCAAAAAGGACTTTTGCACACTAAAGACCAAGTCACAAGGACTCAGAATTGTTTGACTCCTTCTTTTCACATGATCTTGCAGGCAGTAAAGAATGACACCAATTCATGAATTTAGCAAGGTTTAAGACAACATTGGATGTGCTTCCTGATGAATACAGACATACTCTGCTACTGCTCCTTCATCTTTGCCATGTTCTGGCTTTCCATTACAGAAAAGTGGAAAAATCTCCTGACTTTCCTTAGCACAAATATTTTGACAATGTTTATTGTACAGACCAGCCTGATGTGAGAAACCTGTTTATCACTTTTGAGGAAGTAGCCATAGTAGCATATAATGAGGAGACCAAACCATTGTCATCCTGTGACACAAATCAGATCAAGCAAGCATCACCCAGCCATAGAGAGACTGGCAATGACAACAATCAAGATGATGACAAGACTTATATTGATGATCAGATCACACAGATGGCTTGGAAGCTAGCAAAGAACCACCTTCCATGGTGCTGAAAAGCAATGATGGTGAGTGGAGAGTGAATCTGGGAAAGGTGAGAGTGCTGGTGAGAGCACTGCACACAAAACACCAAAAACACAACACACACACACCACCTGCTAGTAAGTTCATGGGGCAGGTAAGTTTCCTGGTCAATAGAAATGTACCTTAGCTAGTAGCCAGGACACAAATCAAAATATACTGGATGGTTTATGTGAATATAACTGCTAGAATGCTTTCCAGGACACAATAGATCCAAATTCACAACCAAACTGAGTCCTGGACTCCAATTCTGAACTGTAAAACTGCCTGGTGCAGAATAACTAATACAAGTGAGTGCCTGAATGCAACTTATCACTGACACAAAACTGTTCTGAACTGCTGGACAACTGTCTGACTGGTTCTCAGGCTATACTGTGCTTGCAAAATGCTCCTGGACTTAATGTCAACAGTCACAATTACTTTCTGTGAGACTATGCTTGAAGCTCTTAACCCTAATCCATACTAGATTGCTTTACAGCACTTCTGGGGGCCAGAAAACTTGGTCCCCACACTAATTACAGGCGTGTATTTATACTATTTTACTACTAAGTTATTTATAGCATTTCTACCTATCCTGGACTAGTTTCCCCATGGCCAGCCAAAGTCCTCTGCATTTATGAGCTTATTCATGGCTGTCCAGGATACTCTTGTACAGTTATGAGCTCATACACAGTGATGAGGTGATCAGATGGTTTAGTGATCTCCGAACGTAAACTGGTGAATAGTTGTTGGATACTTCTGGAATATTGCCATGCAAAGAACCAAAATGGAAATAGTGGTGTCTCAGCTTTGTGTCGGTATTACAGAACAACTAGTTTTGTTCATAAGCCACTCCTCAGGTGTGTTGTTTGTTTGTGTGTGAGCTTTCTGAGTACCTCCATACTCATGTCAATTCCACCGGCAAAACACTATACGTATTCAGTACTGGATGAATCAGGCTGTCCTACACTGACTGGCTTGTCATCTTTGGGGGGACTTCTCTCTAGTCTCATGAGAAGTTACTACAGATTCCGACACTCTGAGTTGCCTTTGGTCTCTGTTATCTGGTCTGGTGTGTGTCGTAAAACTGGGAAACTGGATGGAAAAGAAACTGGGATGTGTAAAATGTCTGTCGGTATTATGTTGGTATTAGATGAGCTCCTAATCGTCTTGGTATGGGTCTGTGTCAATGTTTCTGTGGCTATGGCAGTGCAATAGTGGGTCTCGTATTTATTTCTGGTCTCCTCAGCTTTATCTGGTTATGTCTCAGCTTTATCTGTGACAATTCTGTTTGTCCTAATTCCTATAAACTGTCAATCTCTGTCAAACTATACTTTGTTTCCTTTGTCTGGTCCTATCTCTTGTCAAATTGATTCCTATAACTGGTCAATACTATTTCCTGCAAAGCTCACAATAGAGCTGCCCTATATCTGTCAATCTGTCAATACTAAATCTGTTCAAAACCTATCCTTGCAATGCTTGCAATAGAGCTGCCCTACAACTATCCAATACTATTCGTCTGCTCTTGATGCCCAAATGGGTTTGCTAATGTCTTGTGAAAATGAAAACTGTTAAAACTAATCTGATCTTGTGAAATTGAAGCTAATTCTTTCTTATAAAACTAAAAGAGGTGAGTACTGCATGGTTATCACTTACTAACACTGAGCCAATGCCAGTAATGAAGTAAAACAATGATGAGAGTCAAGGTTTTAAGTCAATGGATGGTGGTGAAGCATCTTGGCTTTAACTACATCAAGCTCAGCTTTGTGGCAAACGAAATCGCTATTAAACATGTACTATTGGTATTGTCGAAGCTGGGTGAGTTACTGAGGTAAACAAGTCGATGTGTGTATGTGGGGGAATGGAATAGAGAGAGTAACTAGTGTAAAGTATGAAATTACCAGGTTTATATAGTAAGATATAAATAAAATGGTGTCCTTGTGGTATATCTGAAGGGCTATGCATTAGCATATGTGTTTCTGACCTTCTGACTATACAGCAGGTCTTGTGTGTTGTCTTATTTGTGTCTGCACCTTTGATTTTTGTAGTTCCGGCATTAGATTATGCCTTATTTATAGTGTTGGAGTTGAGAATACTCATCAGAAATGACTGAGTACCACCAAAGTATCATGTGCATCGACATCTTGTGGTTATACAGCAATAACCAATTAATTCTGAAGTCGCCAAAGAGTGTTCATGCTGTGGAAATCATCAAATTGCTGTGATGAAGCCCCTATGATTGCCGGATCAATGTCGAGAAGCTCTGCTCATGTGGCTGCGCTTGTGCACTTTGATGCAGCAATGCCGGAGATGTCAGCAATGCACTCTAGGTCCTATTGTGGTAATGGCAGCGCTAAATTCGTGGCTTTAGGTCAAAATTGGAGTTGTCGGGGTATTGCCAAGGTATTGGCATTGGAAAAGCATTGGAAAAGCCCTATAAAGTATATATGGGCTTGTGTGGAATCATTGGTTTGCTGAAAGTCCGCTAAAGGGAGAAATCCATGAAATTGGAGCATACAGAGCCCTGAGGCTCATCAACGGGTCCTGGATGATTGATTGCCAATCAGGTTGCACAAGACCAGTCCTGGACACTAAATATAGCCCTGGGCCATCATTACATTCAATTCCCTAAGCCTAGAACATTCCTGCTCAATTGTGACACCCTTGGAACAGGGTGCAGGACTGGCCAGGCACACTTAGAGTCCTTCCAGGATACTTTGCTAAGTCCTGGATTTGGTTTCTTTCAAGTATAGGCCCAACTAATGCATGGATTAGCTATCCTACTGTTACAAAATGCATTTCTAAGGTCGATTTTCTCAGGGTAACAATTCCAGGTGTATCAGCACAATGGATGAACAGGAAGAGGAAGGAGAAAATTGCTGCTGGCAGTTGTCATGCTTCCGTCGAGCAGGCATCTGTAGAGGGTACTCACAGCAGAGGGAAAAGGAAGAAACTGTTGTAGATACATAGATGAAGAAATGAATTAGACCATTCTCAGTCATCTTCGCAATACCTGTTGAAGACTCAACTCCGACACAAGGCACTCGGTGGATAAGACAATGTCAGTTTGGTCATTGAGAATCTAATACATTGACGTGTATAAACATTTTGGTGACGAAAAATAGTGGTATACCGATTCAAAAGTTAGGTTTCAATAAAACTGTGTAAACCTTATTCACTGTACGTCGAAAAGATTTGCTCCCACGGCACTTTGGGCACAATCACAACACATACTTAACGTATTGCTTCTAGTGATACATCGTCAGTTTTGAGCCTGAGAACTGCCAGAGAGAATGTAAACATACACATCCATCTCAGCCAATAGAATACTACGCTGATATCAAGGACGGATGTACCATATGTCGTATTTCCGATCCAAGATGTAGTAAACATAGTGACTAGCTGATCTATACTACTAGATATCAACATACATGTAGCAGACTTCTTTCATCATAGTATTGCATCCAATAATATACCTTCGGCGGTTGGCTTGTGCATTGCCAGTATGTGATGATGAACTCTTTATCCGTGACCTATTAGTCCGTACAAGCCTCAGGCAGACAAGAATATGATGCTTATCGCTGGAAACTTGAAGTCTTTTCCTACAAACAGACATCTAACAATTTGGTTCGTGAGTATGCTACTAATTAGCTCGACAACATATACCTCACCAAAAGTCATCAACTTGAAGTATTCATGAGGACAAAAAGGTTCAGTATTTGTTATTTGTGGCACCCTAGATACTTTACTTGGTCGTAGAATAGTCTTTCGCGATATAGTATTCTGATTTGTATTGGAATTCCGGCGCTCCATAACAAATCATACCTTGATCATACTAGTGACCTCACCGCACTACTCGGCGGGTCACCCTCGGGCTTTTACATTGTTGACCGATTCACAGTGACTAGTAGTCAACTAGTAGCTCGTATAATGGTAGCAGAGTAAGAATCGCCCTTGACTTCGTCTCTTGATTTATCACTCACGCACCAACACGCACCTCAAGTAGGCATCATGGGTAATCATCCAGAGCAAATATCTTGTGTTTCGATCAATGTCTCTGCGTCGGAGGGACTTCCACAGGCTCTCTTCTGTTAGTCTGTATCCAAACAAAGTCTCCACTCCCTGTGCTGCTAGTTTTATATTTGTGGATATCTTCTTTCAAGGAGGGGGTGACTGGTTCCTGCGTTCTCGTAGGGCTTTGTATGCCCGGCTCTGTGTTACTTCTTACATTGACCCACCGAACGACGAGTAGGAATGGCTGGTACGATGGCCAACAAGTACAGTCTTTTGCCCTATTTTGTTGGCATTTCTTTCGAATGAGTACTATAAGGAAAGAAATCTTCCAATTTGTCAATAGAAATGTACTTTTCCAGGCGCTCCTATGCAACTTTTGACAAACAGCATTATCCCACACAATTTACAAGCTATCAACGCCACGAATCGTTAATGACCGAACTTTCCGAAGCTGGCGTAGTGAATTCTCTGTTGGGGTCAGACTCCCAAGTCACCGCACCATTAAACTTGCGGATGAATTTGTACTGGAAGGTGGTTGATGCCGGAAGATTCAGCGTAACTGAGAGTAAGCATTAGTGTCACTAGAACACTAAATGAACGTTAGGAAGACCTACTGCTCCAAGTAGGATAATTATCAGTGTTCAACAGAAGCGCGGTGTCCGTAGACCAGTTCTGCAGAGCATCAATCGACCCGGTCAAGTAGATGTTTTCTGTGCAACGATATACAAGTTAACGATGGTTTTGAGAAGGGACAATGTATTGCTCACCTCCGAATTCCGTCTGTGCATACTCGTTGAATGTTACACCCACTGTGCTACCTGGGTTCGATGAGCAAGAGGATGGCACCGTCAGCCCACTCGCGCCCCAAGAAGCGGATACTACACCCGCCCTCGCGCCAAATGTTGTCAACGTTGCAGCATAGCTCCACGTCAAATCTACAGCACTCAAAGGTGCCCCATTGCTCCTGCCGAATTGTTCTGCTAGCCCGCCATCCGAAGGCGTATATTTGGCATTGATAGCCAAGAAACCATCAGCAAAACTTTGCACAGCAGACAGTAATTCGTTATATGTTGTAGTAGAAGAGGCGTACACGCCTGTCGCAATCGAAGAGGAAAATTGTTGGAAGAAGGCAAGGGATATAGGAGTAACCTCAATGGATTCTGTCCGCTTCCAAACGATGATCGCATCGTAAAGCTGCTCAGCAACGGCGGCAGTCGTTAGATACCAAGGCTAACGATGATCGTAAGTAACGCGAGGGTAAGAGAATGAAAACCGACGTTTCCTCCCATATACACATCTTCTGGATACCTGCCCGTAGCGACGGCCTCATTCGAAGCAATACCACCGTTGACGTCGTAGATGGACCGGAAGGCGTCAACGTAGACCTTCAAACTCGACAATGCCTTATCAGAGCAAGGCTGGAATGTCACAGCGTCACATTCAACTGCGGGATCAAAGGTGTGAATGGATGCCAAGGCCGTATTAGCATCTTTTCCAGAACGACCTCCCCCGGTGTTGGATGTCATGAAAAGGCTAGTAGGGTTCCAGTACGACTGTCAAACGAAGTCAGCTATTTTCGTAAAGGAGGGAAGAGTCTATTACCTGTAAGAAACACAAAGCATTTTCTGCCTGAGTGGTATATTGAGTAGCAAGAGAGTGGTCCCCGAGAGTAGCAGCTAGTGTGGCGCCTTCCCGTAGCGAGCGGTGTTGGACTGCCGTAGTGAAGAAGGACGAAGAAGAAACTTCCTCCCACAAGTCGAAACTGCATAGACAGTCAGCGGCGTAGACGTGCCACAATGAAGTATCTATACCCCGTTTGATTCCAGTACGTCACGACATACCCTAAGTCAAGCTTGATGACAGGCCAAATAGTATCAGTCACGTAAGAGGTATTGCCATCAGCAATGAGCCAATTAGCATATGTGATCAAGGCGGTGGCGCGGAGGGCGGGTCCGTCTGTAGACCATCAGAAAACAGCTATGACAGAAGAAATGGCGTGCATACCCCGCTGCGGCCTTCCCCAGTCGCCCGTGAATGCGCTCAGATCAATGTTGAACTTTGGCTCGCCAAGACCGCCAGTCGAGACGGTCCCACTGGGGTTGGACACTTGCTGAACAGCAGCTTCAGCAGCTACGAAGTTGTCGATTTCGGTGCGCAAAGTCGTGTCCTGCCCAAGAGTGTATCTGGCATCGCGTTAATGAAACGACAAGAGCGTGCAACAGGAGGACTTTACTGATCAATGAGTGCTTTGAATACCAGCGACGAGTCTCTGGTCCAAGTATACAAGTAGTCGGGGTTGGAAGTGCTGGGACTGGCGATCACAACGCCCGCCTAAGAGGAAAATCGCGTCAGTACGCGCTGTTGCGAACAGCAGCGGAACCAAGGTCTACCTTTGCTCCCTGTGACTTGGAGCCGCTGGGTCCGATATTAGCCAATATTCCAGCCTTGGCGATGGGAGATTCTGAGGCAATATATGCGTCGACGATGCTCGACTGAGCCCAAACGGAAGCAGAGAGACTAAGACAGTATACGACGAGGGCACGCATTTTGGCGGTCAGGTCGTGGAGGTTGCTGTCAAAGGTGCCAATGCCATAGTTATTGCCATAATAAGCCGACTTGACGATCAAAGCTAGGTCCGAGAAGTACAGCAGAGCTATCGCTACCGAGAGAAATAAAATCAGGCAAGCAAGGCGAGCGTATGGTCGTCGTCGTGTTAGTGACGGAATTTGAGTGACCATCGTAGCTAGGTCTAAGGTTCACATGTGGAAGGCGCACAAGTGATTGACGACTTTATTTCAACTGAAATTGAATGGAACTTGTACGACAGAGGTTGGCAGATTGGCAGATACTATGGAAGACAGGAAGCCTTGGAATTATTTAACTCCGAAAACAACCCCGCAAGTGACGTCATTAAATGGTAAAGTAGAATAATTTTAGGTCAAGGACTTTTACCAGACGATGCTGGCTCTGCAGGGCTGTCTGCACCGGCTACTGGCTCTAACTCTGCGGGGCTCTCTGAAACAGTTACTGGCTCCGGCTCTGCAAGGCTCCCTGCCGCAGCTACTGGCTCTGGTACTGCAGGACTTTCTGCGACTACTCCTCCAAGACTAACAGGGCCCTGGTCAACACCGGCGGTCTCTTCAACCTCGGAAGGAATGGATAACATTTCCAGTTCCTGTTCCAAGCCACTAGCATCATCCAATGCGTCCGAGGTCTCCAACTTCACAGCAATGTCCGCAGACTCGACGCTTTTTGCCTCCCCGTCAACCTCCCCAGATTCGACACCCTTTACAATAACAACGGGTTTTAGGGGCGCCTGGAGGTCATTCTTGGCGAACGATACGGAGAAACCCTCGTAGCCAACAAGACTATGACGCCCAGCTGCCAAGTCGCTGATAGCTTTAAGCGAATCAAAGATGTTACTGAAAGTAACGAGTGCTATTCCCCTGCAATCGGGTCAGGTGGCACAGGCGTCTACGAGACGAATCATGCGTACTGTTTTGAATAACCTTGGGTAACGCGCCCCAGGCTATTAAAGTCTGCCATCAGTTTCTCCCTAGGTATTTCAACCTTCCCGGTGTATAAACGAATGGTTCTGGAGGCACCGCACTGGATCGCCTGGTATAGATACGGGTTTACGGGTTTAAATGACTTCAGCTCTACCGTCAATCCATATGGGTTCGTGTTCGCAGTTCGGAAAGATTCGTAAAAAAGTTTGGCTTGGGAAGCTAAGGTAAAGTCGATGATCTGGAGCAGTGTTAGCATATAGAGGTGGAAAACGTAAGCCTTCTTACTGCCTTGCCAATCTTGGGACCGGTACGAGAGAGTTTGGTTATCTTCTCTCCGTGACCAACCGATGCAATCGTATCGAGTACGTGGTTTGTCAAGACAGGTGTGGAAAGAGTAGGGCTGAGTCCTGACAGTAGGACGCGTCTCGTCACCTCAGACTGTTTTTGATTAGCGTCACGCTCGTACTGGACGGTGTACTTCTTTTTCATTTTCAGTCCTGCCATAGCCTATACAATAAACGTCAGTGTGGAGTTTTCTGTCAAATACTAAAACTGACTATACCTGACGAGAATGTTCGGAGGATAGATATGTGATAACGACAAACGTGGACTCATCGCTTGATGATTTTCCGAAACGTATATCCTGTAATGGTCCGTACCGAAGGGCGAACTCCCTCCACTCTTCCAAGGGCTTGTTTTGCAGAGAATTGCCAAAAACAAAGAGCGTGCGCGTAGTATGAGCAATGCCCAAATGCGCGACAGAACTGGCCGAATGTATGTTCGGAGATTTGTGGAATCTGACACCGGAATCCATGCCTTGGATTGTCAACAATCCGCCGGTCCAACGCATAGCTCGCGACGCTTGATTGGGCGACCAGAAGTTCACATACATGCTTTCCTTTTCGAGGCTGATTCGGTGTATGGGTTCTTCACCAAGGGACCCTGTCACTGCCGCCGGATTGTAGTCCTCTGGAAGGTCATAGATGCAGAGGGTACTGGTGAACGGTGAGGATGAGCCTGAGGGCCGCGCCTGTGAGACATCCTTGGTAGCTTGTGCTCCTTCGGAAGGGGTAGAGAATGCTCGACAGAGACGTACAGACCTACTCAGACATCGCCTCTGAATGAGGTGAAGCATAACCCCAAGTCTTTTTTAAGAAATAGAAAAGAGGATTGAAAGAAATTTTTCGCATTCTTGGAACTGTCCTGATATGGTATGTCGCATAATTTGCGCAGAAATGTACAAACAGGGATGGTAGAGGCATGGTGACATTGTACAGTAGACCACCTGTTGTGCTTTCCATTTCTATGAGATAAAGACCCAGGAAATGTCAATAATAAAGCCCCAGATACGTGATGTTATCGCAGGACTGAGAGACATTGAATGATGAACCACGTGGAGTAACCGTCACTTGCGGAATACCAGAGCAATCTAGGCGATCCTTAGACTTCACGACTACGACCACCACCATGCGCAGATTGCTCTGCCCCATTCTCATAATTTCTCTTGTCTCCAGTGTTCGTTCACGGCACATATTCTCCTTTGGATCGCGATCGGAGAAGAGCTGGTGGGGATGGGCATGGGGAGCTGAAAGCACTGTCTCTGTCGTAGATCGTTCTCCAGTGATTTCCTTCTCTTCGCGGCCAGGTACTTTCTTCATCTAACGTCAGGTATACCATACTAACCATTCCTTGTAGCTGCATTCGGAGCAGAAATTGCAGGTCCAATTTTGGGCTATGTGATCCCAGTTAACGCCTTCACGACGCCATGCTCAACGGACCACACTGCATCTGACCTTCTTCCCAACACCGGATGTCCTCGATTGTGCTTGAGGGGGCCCTACAAGCCCGACCCGTCTGAGACGTGGATAGCTCTTGTACAACGAGGTAAATGCGAGTTCGTAAACAAAGTGCGGGAAGCGCAGCGGCTTGGAGCACGAGCTGTCGTTGTCGGAGGAGAGAATCCGAATATTTCAGGGCTCCCTGACACCCTCGTGAACATGTACAGTCCTGGTGCGTTTGTCGCTCGCCACTGAAGTGACAACCGTTGACCCGTTGGCAGAGGACGCTTCTGATGTCAAGATTTCTGCCACTTACATCAAGCACTCTGACTACGTACAACTCTCAGCCCTCATCGCAGCCTCGAACACCTCACATTCT
The DNA here is from genome assembly GCA_028551335.1 of Armillaria sp. CMW 4456. Taxonomy (NCBI): domain Eukaryota; kingdom Fungi; phylum Basidiomycota; class Agaricomycetes; order Agaricales; family Physalacriaceae; genus Armillaria; species Armillaria sp. CMW 4456. Next base: position 12,435 of record JANDKJ010000233.1, read on the forward strand.
GGTCTCCGCACGTTGTCTCTGCTTATTACCGCGGACTACTCCACTTGGGAGTGGTATTCGTACGTCGTATCACTTGGTTTAACGGCATTTTCTCATTCCCTTCCAGTCCTATTGTCACCTTTATTGTTATCCTTTTGCTTCCTTCAGCTCTTACGTTCATGACTCTTCTAATCCATCGCGTTCGAGCCGCACGAGCCGCTCAGCGTGATCGTGCTCCTGAAGATATTGTTCGGAACTTGCCATGGCAAGTCTGGACGGGGGCGGGCTGGGAGAAGCACGAGGGCGGCGAAGGCTTGCTCCAAAAACCCAAATCTACGATAGACCTCGAACGCGGAGTTGTAGAATCAGCTGAGCAGCACGAGACATCAACAGAACGACCGTCTACATCACGACCGCCAAAGCCCGAAGTCACACATCCGTGGTTCGAGAATCAGCAAGAGTGTGCCATCTGTCTTTCAGAGTTTGCTAAGGGTGACAAGGTCAGGGTACTGCCTTGTCATCACATATTTCATCTGGATGAAGTGGATGAATGGTTGATTCAACGGAAAAAGCTTGTATGTGCTCACTTTTACGTTTGGGCTTTTCATTTTCTCATGTCCATCAGTGTCCGGTGTGCAAAGCAGACGTAACTCAGCCACCACATCTGGCGACGCAGACCGTTTTGACAGAAGAATCACGAACACCTGTTGTACCATCATCACATTCACGACCTACATCCCCTGAAACCGCAACGGAACGAACGCCTTTACTTACGACTGATACCAATGCAAACGATACTCACTAATGGGGACTTTTGACTCACAATGACGGCTTCGAATGTAGTATATGTATTATCTTATATAAAGTCTAACCTACTCGGTGTTTGTAATATGGTAAGGAGGCAGCGGTAAACTTGGGAACGGAGCAACGAGACAAGCAATCAGCGCGGCCAATTTAGAATGGTACCGTGGTCCATCTCATCTGAAATGGAATGTCGCACGCAGAGAGAGTGGGTATAGAAAGACAGATATGTATCGACCAACAAACGCAGTAATGGTGGATGTAGAACGATATGTCTACGGAATTGGAACCGGCGGATCGTGGTGAATATGATGTTGTATTCGCCTACGCCAGTGTGCAAAGCCCAGTTCCACTGACTCGATAAAGTGTTCGTCTTTGTTGACCAACCGAGCCTTGAGCTTGCGTTCTGGTAGGGACCGTCGAATTACATCGAATCGCTGAACAACATCGTTAATGCAGGGCCGCTTTAGTGGATCTGAGAAACACATCTCGTCCACTAATGGTTTGATGAACTCGAGGCCCAACTTTGCCTTAGCCGGTGAATCTGAGCCCTGCAGTCAAGGTCAGCCCTGCTCTGCCTCAATGCAACGGACAGGCAGGCCTACCTCGAAGAAGTGTTCTCTGATAAAATTACCCATATAGTATATATCTGTCGGAAAGGGGTCATAGAGAGCTCCTGGGTGCTCTTTGAACTCGGGTACAGTCTTGTCCGCTCCGCGAATAGGAACTGCGAGGTGTTTTTCGGAGTCATTGAACCGAATCGACAAGCCAAAGTCAATGAGGAAGTATCGTGGCGAAGAGCTGGTCCGAGAGACGAACCGAGCTTTGTCCTTGAAATCTGGTGTCCTAGATTGACACGCAGGGTGATACCCGTCTGGGAACATCGATCCGTCCATAAGTATGTTTAAGACACCCACGTCTCTAGACGACAATTAGCTGGGGGTCAAGAAAAAAGCGCCGGTGACATGCCGGTGAGCAATGTTTTGATGGTGCAAAAATTGAAGTCCCTAGTGTCGAGTCGCAATGTCAGCTGTTGACATACGGCATGCGTGGCCCTTAACATACCTCGAAGACCTGACGGAGAAATTCAACGACTTCACCAATGGTATCAAACGGAGGATCGTCAAAGCGCCGAAGTAAAGGCATGACGAGAATTTTTACTTCCTGGTCCCCAGGGAGAGTAAGAACCTCGATGAGCGCATTCGAGTGGTTCTTCGTATCAGACACGGAACTGAGGTACCTCGCGACTTCCTCTTCGTGAGGGTGCTGGGACACGAGGATCCGTTTGAACACCACCGGCTTCTCGTCCGAAATACGCTTCGCGTCTATCACTGACGGGTGCTAAGAGAGAGTGTGAATATTCATGCCAACCGATAATTAAGACGTACATGGGCCGTTACTGAGTCTTCAAATTCCCACCAGAAGAGGGAAGTTTTGCGCTGCTTCCATGCTGGAATCCATCCGGGGCGGTAGCGCCGGCGCAGTTGGTACCCTCGGCTTTGAAGCCAAGGCTGGATGTCTCGCCAAAAAATCTCGGAAGAATCGAGCTGTTCTGGCGGCGCCGGCGGGGACTCAGGAGCTTCTTTGACGGTGGGCATCGTTAACTGGACGTGCCTGGCTCGATCATGCCGAACCCGACAAATTTAAAGTTTTCCAAGTGGCGATAAAGTCAACGTCCACGTCAATAATTTGCTGACTCGAAAAACACGCTGTTTACGGGTCATTACCGCAGTATGCTCTCTTCATCGATGCATTGTTTGACTAACTGGGTGTACACGTTTCCTAGACAGCAATTTAATCTGAAAACCTTGCAAATATCACGCTTTGGTCTACCACCGGGGAAAATAGACGGCGGCACTTGCCTTTTGCAGTGGCAGTCCCCCGATTTGTGGCAAACAATAAGACAGGTACAAGCCGTGTGCTCGTCATTAGAGCATAGTAACAATAAGTGCGGGATACCATCAGCCGGGACCAGTCCATCTGCTGGGTCTTTATTGTCTTTCTCGTTCTTCTTGTTACGGATGGCTTCATAAGTGCCCGCTCACGCTCCAATTTTCCTCGTGCTGGGAAACTTTGTATCCAGAACGGGACGTGCGGAAACGAATTGGACAGTCAATATTAACTGTGGACGTCAGCCTGGATAGCAGTCTTTCATTGTTCTCTTGTTCACGTTTGTTGAGACAATCCTTCCCGATTTGATCTCTGTCTATGATATATTTCACCAAGCGTTGGGCCGGATATTAGAGTTGGGCGCCGGAGGGTTCGATGATCCATTCCCCCTTATTATTTAAGGAGAATAATAACCGGCTGGCTCAAGCTTTCTCTTTTGCCCTCCACGCAGTTCGACGGCCTTCAATATCTGCCCTCGCGCAAACATGCCCATAACAGAAAAGGTGAAGAAACCCCCACCCCTCAAGAAAAGACACAGTGCGTTCTCAGTTTCATCGATTTGGGTGTGTGGGTTTCTGACTCGGTTTGCCCTCCCTGCTCTGCAGCAAAACCGTGCAAGTTCTTCCAGATCGCACAATGTCCCAAGTCCGCTGAGGAATGCAACTTTGCTCACGTCATCGGACCTACACCAGTGAATCGAAGCACCAAGGCGTGTCGTTACTTCCTATCGGGGAGTTGTTCGAATGGGCTGTGGTGTCGGTTTGTTCACCCCGTGGACCCTGGTACGCGTCAAGTCTCACTATGATGGCACTAGTCGCTAAAAGTCCAACTAGATCTCCCTTCTATGAGCGACAGACTGGCAGACATCAAAAGAAATGACGTTCGCTACCCATACAAACGTGAATTTTTCCTGTCAGACTTTGAAATCAGACCTTGACTCTTTGCAGAATTCCTGGAAAACCAGTCAGCAGGGGGGGAACCGCCACTTCATTACCCGTGCTACGTAGCTTCTCCTCCGCCCTTCCCCGGAGTCTATGGCGGGGCCCCGCCACTATGGTCGCCGTCTCTCCCGCATCATCCAGATCAGTGCTATTCTCTGCCAATGCCGACCTCGCCGCTTAGCTCCCCTTCCGATGAAACCGCGTCTGTGGAGAATGATCACGACGGTGATGAATATGCGAACCCCATTGTTGTTCCCCATGGCCAAACGACGATCGTTTCTCCTTGCTTCGCTCCAAATGCGTTCAGTTCGAGCTCCGCTGCCTCCACTCATTCAACCTCTCAGACGTGTTCTACGTCGTCATCGAAATATAAGAGTACGCGTCTTTGATGATTTGATTCCGTAACGATGCTAAACTGAATATTGATCGTTACAGCCAAACCTTGTAGATATTATAAAGCGGACCGGAGCTGTCCGAACGGTGACTCTTGCCGGTTGTGAGTGTCTAATTTTCGCGAGGTGTAACTCTCAATGACTGTGTAGCATTCATGAACAAACCGGAGACAAGAAACCGACCGAACGGCCGCTGTTGAATAATAACCTGCCTCCCAAACCCACATCATTAAAAGAAGAAAATATGAAAAGAGGATACTTCCCCGTCTCATGGCGTGTGATTGGCGGTGGTGTCCTCATGGGAACGAGTCCCAGTATGTCAAATATCTCTCGCGTCTTGATCGTTCCGTAGGCTGACTGGCGCTTAGATCATGCGCGGTCAAATAATCATGGTTCTACAACTGTGACCCTAGACTACGAGAATCCAAGTGATGTCGACTCGGACAAAACGTCCGATGTCGATGTCGATGAAGCGCGTGAAGACCTAGACTCGGAACCTCTACGGCTCGTACCGCTGTCGCTCGATCTGAAAGTGAGGTTTCCCGAGTGGGATTCCGATTCATCGGACAGAGAGAGGGAGAGGGAATCGCCTACAAAGGTAACCCCACGTATTCGAGCTATATCTATCCCTGCCACACCTACGATGGCTCATATACAGACTGTAAGTGTGAGATGCTGCGGTCTTGACTCATTCTGACGCCAGATCTACAGCATTTTTCTGCCGAGTCATGATGGATATTCTCCGAACTGCCCACGCAATTATTTCGATCTTCTCACGGAACCCTTTTTGTCTTTCGATGTTTCAAAACGTTGTACTACCATCTTGCTACTGACAACCCCCATGTATTATAACTGAAATAGATCAGCTTATCTTTGCCAAGGAATATAGGGGCTACTGCGATAAGATTCTGGGCCCGGCTATCTCCCTACATCGTTATCAGATAAGACTAGATCGACCTGTGGCGCTGCTTCTAATTACCTCTTGAGAACTGACATCCGGATCCGAATCAGCATCACTCAGAGATTCCGGCGACAATCCAGCTGTGTGGACTACGAGTCGGGGTTACATAAATACAGCAGCGTTTTCAATCAGTGCGTAATCTTTCCGTCCCTTCTCCCATCACCACCACCGCCCCATGCCGTCTATCATAGACTACTCGCAGCCCCTTTCTGCCGTCCTCAAGGAGAGCACCAAGGAAGCCCATCAGAATGTTGAACACAGCGAAGGAGCTGAGGCTCTGCTACGGGGCGAGCTATCAAAGGAGGAATACGCTCGTTTCTTGATGATGCTCTGGTACATCTACGAGTGAGTGACGCACTCATCGCCAGAATAGTCTAGACATGCCCTGTAGTGCATTTGAGCGTGCTTTAGACCATCACAGCAACCACCCAGTTCTGGAGCCCACGTACAACCCAACCCTTCTCCAGCGTGCGCCCTCACTAGCAGCAGACATATCATGCCTCCTTCAGGTCCCAGAAGCCTCGTGGAAGGCCCACCGAATACATCAACAACTCATGGCCAACACGCCAGCGGCTCTCACGGAATATGTGACTCGAATACAGGACTTGGCTAATTCAGCTGACCCAGCTCCCTTGCTGGCACACTCATATGTGCGGTATCTTGGCGATCTAAGCGGTGGACAGACTATTCGACACACTCTAGCTAAGGCTTACGCGCTCGAAGACGGCAAAGGCCTGTCTTTCTACTCCTTTAAGGAGCTGCATTCCTCCAAAACAGCGTCCGCAGGGGAGATGAAGCGTATCAAAGACTGGTTCAGAAGAGGCATGGACACTGGCGCTGGTGATAATCAGGCTGTGAAAGGTAACGTAGCCACTTCTATCCCCTACTTAGCTAAACCTCGGCTCCTTTAGAATCCGTCTCTGAAGAAGCCAAGACTGTGTTCGTGCTTAACAATGGAATTTTTACTTCTATACAACCTGCTATGAAGAAACCGACCTCCCAGAATCTTTTGAGTGCTGTTCAGCAAGGAACCTTGGGCGAACAATCATTCCCACTGTCTACTATCATGTCTGTGCTTGCTGCAGGTGCGTTTAGCCGCCCTTTTCTCTTAGTAATTTTCTCATTAGTCGTTCCCACAGTCTGTATAGGTCATTTCATGATAGTCGCTGGTGGTTTCATGGGGGAAGAGGGTTACGCCAAGTTTTTGGCTGTGGGCGACTGGATCACTTCACTCTGGCAGGTGGAGTCGCAGTAATAGATGTCTAAGATCTGGGATTTAGTCATGATTTGCATAATGATTCACATACTACGGATGGGGTTGACGATCTTTTTAAATATTACAATTTGGCATCATAACCATCTCCATGGTATTCCGCAAATTATTTGTCGAAGCAGCATGGCGCAGTGGTAGCGCGCGGGGCCCATAACCCCGAGGTCACTTGATCGAAACAAGTTGCTGCTAGACATTTTGCCGTGTTAGGTATAATTTTTGAACCCCTCTTTCGGAATCCAGAGTCCAGAGTCCAGAGTCCAGTCCAGAGTCCAGAGTCCAGACTCTAGTGACTAGTGACTAGTCTACTGTGGGGGAGACGAGTGACGAGTGACGAGTCGCTCGATAGTCGAGACTCAAGGGACGAGTCTAGTAACTAGTCACTAGTCACTAAACTTTAAAGTCGAGAGACGAGACTCGAGTCGCTCGACGTTCACTACTCAGTCGGTCAGACTCCAGTCTCGGACTCTCGGACTTCGAAGCTCGGACAACGGAACTTTCGACTGGGACTCTCGGAAAGTCGGAAGATCCGGAACTTGGAAGTCCTTAGTCCAGAGTCCAGAGTCCACCTTGGTCCTTCAAACTTCAAAGTTCAAGCAAAGTTCATTATATGACTCAGCGTTGCAGCCCGTTTGCAGATTTGAGGCAACGAGGCTGGACCCTTTGAATCTCGGTGCTAAATACCCTGGCACACATATGAACAGTCAAGTGTTAGTATAAAGAAAGTCTATTAATATGATACAATTGTCATGATACTTTTAGTAAATCTAGAAACGGCCCTATTACTCCTCTGATATTCTTTCGAAGAATTGCTTCAAGGTAGCTGCCAACACTCCTGGGAGAGCCTCCACATCCCTCAATACAACATAATACTCAAATGGAAATGAGTCTAGATAACGTTTGAGCTGAAGTTCCATTCGCCCATCGACATTCTTGAAATCGGCTTTTTCCATAGACAGGATGGATCCTTGTTTCGGACCGCGCGCGGTGTCCAATGAATCGATGATAATGAACACAATCATCACCCTTTGCTCCTCCGCCTTCCTCAATACCGAACGAAGCTGCTCATGATCCTGGCAAATTCCATCAGATATGATGACCTCTAGTTGCCACAAATCCGCTGATGACGCTGACGACCGTTTCTCCCGAGCTTTCTCTAGCACCTCCAGGCTCCGATCAACAAGAGATAGCACATTCGTGGCCTTTTGGTCAAAAGTGAAGGCACCCATGATTTTCATCCCAGTTTGATCACTGAATGCGCCTTCGGTAAACCCGTGCAGGATATCCACGGACTCTCCGAACTTGGCTATGCCTATGTCTCCGGCTTCGAGTCGTGTGAGTGCTTTGGAGACAAGAGCGAGTGTTTGATATGCGAGATGGATGGAATGGGATTCGGACATCGATCGAGAATCATCCAAAGCAATGAGGACTTGGTATTCACGCTGACTGGGACGCGTTCGGCGGAGCCAAATCTTGTCTTTGGTGTAGTCACTGGCGATGTAGGGTATGATTTTTTTCATGTTCAGGCGTTTGCCCGTGCGGTAGTCCCCTTTGAGTCGAGTAGCAAGGGTAGGTTCGAGAATAAGCCGGAGCTGTTCACACAGTGCATAGGCGAGGTCGTGCGTTAAAGATTCATAGAGCCGCCACATGCGCTCAGCACCTTCAGAAGGTAGCCCAGCTTCCTGCCAGTGTCGTAGCTGAACCTCCACTTCACTGTCGGGAACATGCTCGTCCATTTCAACGTCGGCTTTCGGAGCATTTGGATCGATACCTCCCAGATCGGAATGGGGGTTATACGTTGGATTGTGCATAATGGCACCTTCTCCACTCTCCAGCCGGTCCTCGTTGCCATTGTCTGTCCGGTCCTGCGTTTTGTGGGGCGGCTCGACGACATGATCATCCCCATGGAAAGGCATGTCAACGTCTACTGGTGGCTCATTGTCGCCGTGCATTTCGTCATTTAGCAACTTCAGCTCGTTCAACTTGGCGCTCTGCTCTTCCCCAGCTGGACCTAGTGCTTGCATCTCCTGATCTTCGTCATCGGGATGTAGGTACTCGAGCTGCTGGGTTCCTTCGCTATTGATGGGCTTCTCTTGCGGCACATCATTCTGTTCCCTGTTCAGGATGTCTCTGAACTGCTGTCTGACCTCTTTCAGGGCGTCACCGATGCTACGCATAGGATCACTTGTGGTCTGAGTGCTGTCTTGGAGTGCTTGCTGACCCTGTTGGACACCCATGCCATCGGCACCAGAGCTTTCTTCTGCTGACGCATCGTTAGGTAATTGAGCTGTATCCATAGGTCGAGGACTGCAAAACATCGAGAATCAACAACAGTGTGAGTAACAATGAACGTGAATTTTCTTACCCATCTAGTTCCATCGAACTTTGTGGTTTCGAGGCATCGACAGCTTCTCCCCTTGCCCCCGAAGAAACCTGAGCATCGCCCGACGCACTTTCTCCTCCTTCAGCTTGTTGTGGTTGATCTGCTGAAGTGGAAGCACCATCACCGGCAGCGATATCGGGAGGAGCCATCCCTTCTTCCCCTGTAGGAGTATCTTCGTCGTCATCCGCTTTCTCCGCTTGTCCTGGCTGAGTATCACCTGCATCTTCGTTCATATCATCCTCGCCCTGACTGTGTTCTTCGGCTTTCCCTTCTGCGCCATCCTCAGCATTGTCATCCGCGGGGGACTCCATGGGATCATCTTCGGGCATGTCAAGTTCATTGTCATCGATGTTCATGTCATCGTTGGCTTCCTCACCCAAGCCAAGATCCATGTTTTCAGGCAAGTCCAGAGTATCAGCATCAGGAATATAGTCATCCATCGGTGCTCCATTGGCCTGAGGGTCATCCTCCGTTTCCTCGGGCTCGGCGTCTGGTGCTTGTTCATCTTCTTCGCCGACTTCCTCTGGTTTTCCGTCCTTGGGAGGTTCGTCCTTCTTCGACTCCGATTTCTCGTTTCCTTCTTTCGCTGCCACCTCTGAATTGTCGGACTGTTGTTGGGAATGATCTTTGTCGGTAGTCTGTTCCGGCGCTGAATCCTCGGGTCCCTTTTCGTCTCCCCAAAGTTTTTCATCAACGGCATCAGGATCTGAGGCATCTAAATCTCCCAGTTGTTCGTCGGGGTCTTTGTCGCTACCGTCTTCAGAGCCCGAATCATCTTGAGATCCAGTATCCGGGACATCTTGCATATCACCGCCGAAATCGTCAGCCATCTCAATAGCATCGTCATCATCCCCTTCATCATGTCCACCGTCTTTCTCGTCGACATTGTCACCCTGCAGACCCTCCACTTGACTCTCTTCTTGAATCTCCTTGCTGACGTTCTGAGCACCCGATCCTTCACCCATGCCTAAACCATCAATGGTTTCTGTTGCCCCTTCTCCAGATCCCGATTCATCAACGTCTGGTGGCTTGCAGAACCCTTCTTTCGATAATGTACGGAGCAGTGAACAGAGTACAAAGCCAAATTTGAAAAGAGACTTTGTCCAAGCGCAATGGGATATCAATTGGTCCTCTACAAGACGACTGTACTGTTCCAGGAAGGGAAGGCAGCGGTGAAGGGAGTCAAGACGCTCTGTTTGCGACTGTGTCACTGATTGTAGCAGGAGAAGTTCGAGCTTGTCTACCATGCCTCCAATCTTTGCAACTTTGGTCAAGTCATGAACGGTGTCAAAGTCACTCCGGACGTAGGCGTCTTTGTCGTCGTCTTCGGATCGAGGAGAATCAGCACATTTAGCCTTAAATCCTTGAGCAACGACTAGACATGCATCTATCACGTTGTCGCGAATGGATGTTGTAGGCGCTTCCACCATACCGGAACAAATGGGCGAAAGAGACTGCGACTGAAGCCAGCTTCCTGTAGAGGTGAAAAGATGTCTGGCATGGGGGTACTTTTGTGCTAGATTAGCCAGCGCAGCCATGACTTGGTCGATGCAAGTACGTGAGCTTTCAACTAATGGCAATTCATCTGTTCCAGTAATCATGAATAACAGTCTTCATCCTTGAATGGTCGAACATACCTGCTAGGAGGATTGGCAGGCTCGTCAGCTGTACATCACCAATGACTAACGATAAGTCCCTGATAGACTTCTCCACCGCATTCAGCAGGTCCTTTGTCTCCTGGATACTCGACTCGGGAACGGGGTCAAGGGAATCGACTTCTCGGAGGATGGTCAGACCCCCCGTAATTTCCTGCAAAGCACTGGACAATCGACACAGAACAGCTTTGAAGTTGGAAATCTCTTCCAAAACTTTCACGCCTGTATATGCAATCCCAGAGCAGGTTGTGAGCATACGTATCCGATGCAAGATTCTCTTGAATTTGGAATAATCTTCCATGGTACTAGCCAGTCTAAAAGAAAAAGGAACATGAGATGATGACTATAGAGAAGCGAATGAAGTTTACCTCGCTCTAGACTGGAGAGCCATATCAAAGCCAGACTCGAGGAACATAACGCCTCGCTGGAGTTCACGAGTGGTCAGATCTGAGTGATGATTTGGAATGGACTGGCGTAAGTCTGTCAAGCTCCCCTGCAACCGAATGAAATAAGATTCGCTTTTTTTAATCGTAGCATCGGTTGCCTCATGATGCGATAGCAAGACAGGCTGCTCCCTGATCCAACGAGCATCATGCTGCTGACGCAATGTATCTGGGCGTAGATTGGTAGCAAAACCAGCGCGTTTGAGTTCCTTGAGTAGGTCACTCCAGGCTTTCCGCTTCCGAACAAGTAAAGCTTTCTGATGCTTCTCGCGTTTCTCTGAAGTCGCATCTGCCGGAATGGTGACCGTCGACAACTCCTGTGACTGAACGATGATCTCAACGGCAAGGGATTCAACATGCCGCGGCAGAATCGACGCAATGTAAGGATGCAATTGGATGTTGTTGATCTCGATAAATTTCCGGTATGTTCGATCGAGATTGAAAAGATGCGGCATTGATGTGGAGTCTTTATGGTCAGGGAATATGGGGATGGACAGAGCCTCGATGTCACGATTGGATAACAACAACTCTAGAGATTCGCCTTCGCCTTCGCTTTTGGCGGCAGAATGCGGTTGAAGGCGGTCAGAGACAGGCAAGCGCAAGATGTCGCGGAACTTGCGAATTATTTTGTAAAGCTGATGATGTGTTCGCTGGGCGCTTTGTTTCAGTGCGTGAACATTCACATCTTTCCAGCTTGCTAATTTGACGAATGCCTTGACCTCCTTCTCTAGAGTGGCTCGTTGATCCAGCAAATAAGAAGATAAGCTTGGCAAATACATTTCGAAGTGGTTTGCAGTGCCTCTGAGTATGCATCGAACACGGGCCAACGTCATGCGCTCTGACGAAGACTTTGTGGATGCCAAGAGCTGGCAGTACGCTTCGAAGCTGCGAAGAAGCTTCAGCCTCGCATGGAACTGACCGAGGGGACTTCCTCGTATGAACTCGTCGAGAAGTGGCAGAAGATTGTCCAAATATGAGGGAAGACCGTCTTCACCGGCTTCCTCGCGTTTCAAGGTGTCCAATGGGCCCCGGACCGTCGCGTCGTAAAGGCGGAACCACCATTCTGAGACCCCGGATTGGAACTTGGTGCTTTCAGAGTCCAAAAGCGTGTCCCAGCAGGATAATTCCAGACGTCGCCATTCTACAATGAGACCTATGATGTCCGCACGCTCGGATTTGAGGTTGTTGTCACGATTAGCATAGATTTCCCAATCTTCTGTCTGTAACAGGAGTTGCTCCAAGGCTGATAAAACCTTCGCGACGGGGCTACTAACGTCCAGTGATAGCACAATATCGCACCGCCCTTTTAAATGCTGTAGGACCATTTGTTCTGGCCACTCCGTGATGAGACATTCAAGGCGTTCCCTCAGCCGTTGTACCACCTCGACAGCCTTCCTAACCTCCGGTATGTTCGCTTCAAGATAAAAGTTGTACGACTTGCGATCGTTGCCTCTTCTGCATCCAATATGCCGGTCGTATAACAGTGACAGATTGAAGGCCAAACTCAAGTCGTCTGTTGTATCCGTTAAAGTGCCCAAAGAGCTGTGAAGGTCTTTTAATGTCTGGACACGAATGTCAAGGAAAGTTGCGAAGTCCATGGTAGGATATTGGCCATCAGGTGCGAAAAGGCGTTGATGGAGATCGAAAACTTGTTGAGGTTGGGATGAAGCAACGAAGGACGGAACGGTCGCTTCGCTCCTAGTACTTGATCTTCCATCCTGGTTCTCCATGACGTCTTCAAAGGATGGGAACAACGCTAAGAACTCCTGTTCTTCGACTTCAGATTCACTCGCGGCAACGAAATTCGAGGAGTGGGTCCGATATAACGATTGTGCGGCCTTTTCAGCTTCGGCTTCCTTCTTACGGTCATGGAGCCATAGGTAGATCATTTGATCGTAAATTTGCTCAACTAGACTGACATGTGGCTGTAACACGGCCCCGGTGGATGCATCATAGACCAGCGCTGAGAGCTGGAGGAGTAGACGTTGGAAGGGCCGGATATCTGCCGTGCCGACAGAAGTTCTGCTTTGAAGGAGGAGAGATGTAGTTCGGACTGATGGAAATGATATCAAAGCAGTGCACAATTGCTCGACAGCATCTGAAGTACCACAATCGAGAAGTGCGTGCTTGACCATGCGCAAGCCCATACGAAGATGGAGAAGGGAATACCGGAGCAGTGAAATGATATCTGCGAAGTCGGAATAGACGGAGTCTAAACGCTGCAGGAATCCATGGATAGATTGCTGAGTTATCTCCTCTCGAAGTCCGCCTGCAGGGTCTTCGGCCTCTAGGAGACGGAGCAAGCCGTCAACCTTTGGGGACGAGACAACTTGATTCATGAATTGAGAAACTTCGGACCAGAACATGTGAATTCGAGACACGTTCGCTCTGTGCGGGAATGCTGGTGTCTGTCCAATGTATTCCGAGAAGGGAGTGCGCCGTGTATGAAGATAAGATATCATCAGGTTTTCTGCGTTCCCCGTGACCATCTGTTCCAGACGAAGGTGAAGATCAATCTGAGAGGACAATGATGTGTCTTGATCACGAGAGAATGCTAAGGCACAATTTTGGATCGCAGCGGGGTCGACAGGGACATCGGGGATGATGAGATGTAGGATCATCTTGGCCACAGCAATCCAGCAATACCCCAGGTCAGCGATAGTTCTTTGTCGTGACTTTGATTTCAGGTTGAAATCGGTGAAGGCCGGTCGAAGATAGACCCTGACTGCATTAGTGAGAACATTGTGCTCCTGGGACTCCAAATGGCTGAGGAGGTTTACAAAGGGAGATGTCTCATCCAGTGCTGTGGTTGCAATGGGAATTGCGTCGCAACCGAAAGCACCCGAAATCTGACAGGATTATTAAAACGGCAAAATCAACGATGGTACTACCCTAACCCTACCTGTTCCAATGTGTATCGGAGAAGAAATATGATCTGATTGAAGCGAGAGGTGTTATTTTCGCATCGCAATAGATGCAACCCTATGCTCCTTGAGATGTTGTCTTCATATTCCGACAAGGATCCCATAGCAAAGGTCGACTCGCTACAGAAATAATGAGATCCAAGCAAAGAACATCAGCAACATAGTTTTACCATAGCGAAATCACAGATATCAGGTCGGCAGGTCCAAGAAAAGCTGAAGGTCCGCTGGCCATCTAAAAGCTCTTAGTTGGTAACACCTAAAGAAATTTGGATGCTGAAGACTGACAGTGCTTGACGAACCCGCCCAAATGTCATTCATCCATTGAATTTGCTTTCTAACAACAACAGAAGAGGTTTCTGAACCCGGCGATGAACGAAAATATCCTTGAAGAGAACATGCCAGTGTCTTACCCTCCTTTGAATCGATTGCCCAGAGCAAGTGCTGATAAGGTACAATTCTTACTAGCGAATACTTTGAGTGTTGGCACATCACTTGCAAAAATCGTCTCAGTGAAGTCTGAAAATCCTTGCTTTAGTTAGTGGAGTTGCCAATAAAGCTATCTAGAACAAACCGATGAGCGCTCCATCGAGATTAGACCGAGCTCTGCGGCCAGGATAGCGTCATCGAATAAGCCAACAGACCGGGCGCCAGATTGAATTGCCTGCTGTAAGCATAATGAGCGAAAGCACGAATAACATTTCCGGATACTACCTCGGTGTCTTGGATCAATCGATTTAAAGCCTTGTCATCGTCGTCCGTAGAAAGTAAATTCTCCTTCAAACGCAGGGCCATCAAGGAGAAGGTTTGTCGTCGGGTATCTTGTAAAGATGTCAGTTAACGTCGAGCTAAGAGGGGTAGAGGAGGAACAGACCTCTACTCTTATTCGATATTTCTAATTGGCCGACTAGGTCATCTAAGTGGAGCAGCTGGGAAGCCGTCGGCGTATCGACGTATTTCAAAAACAAAGACCATAGATCTACAAGGCCAAGACCGGAGGAAAGTGACACCGTATTTTGGAGAACCAGGGCGCAAGCTTGAAGTGAAAGAAACTGCGATGCGCATTGTTGCAAAGTGACAGTCATCCAGCCAACTATGGCTTGAACCGCAGAATAGTCAAAGTGAGACTGAGATACGGCGGAGCGCATTCTCGTGGCGTACACAAAAACCTTTAGGGAAACGTCGAGCAAATCCTAGGATACCCGTCAATGTCAAATTAAATTATAAGGAGGACTTGCAAATGTACCACAATTTTGTGATCCTCCTCCCCAACAATGTCAAGAATTTCATGGCATGCACTGTGTGTCGCTTTCGACACATTCTCAATCTCAGCGATAGCTCTCATTTGCCTTTCTGACAGGTTAGACGATTGACTCTGCAGGTCTGCATTAGATGGTTCATAGTCTTCTAGGAGCATCAATGTGGCGAGATCCAGAACCCTCAAAACGACGCTGTTCACAGCTGCACTTGTATCGGACATTTGTTCTTCCCAGCCGAGAGTGTCCAACGGCTAAACAATTTCATTACACACATACGAAAACAATTAATAGAGTGTATGGCAGTTGAAATGATGCAGCTAACCTGCGCAAAAAGGTGAGTTGAAGGAACACTCTCTTTCATAGAATCTCGGGATCGCAATGTACTTATTGCGTTTATGGCTGGCCCAGGGAAAGCGTTGACGAACGTTCTCAAAGAAGCATACATAGTATTTCCTGTTTTCTCGAGATGTACGAGGAAACGATGAAGATAAGCGCTATATGCAGGTATGCATGAGCGAGCTAGGAAATTTATGAAAGCATCCGGTGGAGTTGGAGACGAAAGGTCCCAGAGGAACGCGGGACAATGATCAAGGAGGCTAGAGAGGGCCGAGTGATCGAGGACACGACCTGAAGACACGAGACTCGTATTCAGCTGTGGTGCAACCGTTTCTGGGATGAGACCCCGCCGGGAGAGATCGAATTGAATGTGATCGCATGAAGCTAAGACAGGCAGACGAGAGTGGTCCCGTAGCAGTAACCAGTCATCAGATAACCGTGATGGGAAGAGGGCAATTTCAATGCCTCGATTCCGCATCGCACGAGACAACTCGCCATACTGAGGATCAACGCACATGAAGAGTTTGAAGTTGGGATGGGCTTTTATAATTTGAACTTTACCATCGACGTGACCGCGCTCGTTGAGGGAGAGATATCCGTCTGTTTCGCAAACAGAGTTGAGACGGTCCAAAACAGATGGATTACAGAGATTGGCTCCATCTAGAAGAAGCCAATGTCCTTTCTTCATGGCTTGGACTAGAGGTCCATCGAGCCACTCGAATTGCCCCACGCTTGAGACGTTTCCTGTGAGGCGATCAAGCCTGTACTGTAAATCTGAGAGCTCGTCACCCAAATTATTCCCTTGGCGTAAGTTAGTGATCATCTGTTGAGCGGTACGAAGGAGAAGGTCTTTATCGCCTGGCAACGATTGTCGAAGCCCGTTTTTCAGGGTATCATAGTTCGACGATAGGTCCCGGGAACCTAAGACTGTACGCGAATATTGACCAGCAATCCGCACGGCCTCTTGAATAACGGCTAAAGCGGCTGCATTCGAATCTACCTGCTCAAAGCTCCCCAGTATATCCATAGTGTCAGTTGCTGAACTCATGGACACCTCTTGCAAAAAGTTGCCTGTGAAATGTGCCAAAAGCCTCACCAGTGTTGTCTTGCCCACGTCTCGGGTGCCAGTGATGATGGTCAACCAAGATTGCGAGAGGCAGTGACCTGCCGCCTCTAAGGCAGTTAAGTGCATTTTGAGAACACGTCCAGGTCGTGAAGTAGCGGAACTTTTCTCCCTTTGCGTCCCAAAATGCCCCACTTTCATATATGCCGCAGTTATCGACCAAGAAGGGTTTCGAGCAAGTCGGGAACTATCTGCCTGGAATACCTGATCAAAAAATGTGCACGCAACTTGACGATCGTGCAAAGTCCTGAAACGATGGAGGTAAACGGCCCGAAGATATTCAATAGGATGCCGTTTTGAAGAACGGACCAAGGAACCCCATCGAATAACATCACGAAGATTAAATTCCCAGGGGCTGCCTTCTCGGCCGAGTGAACGTCGAACGGAGACTTCGTCATTCAACTTGGCGTTAAAGATGACCATAGCACGACGGATATCTTGGTCAATGTCTGGGAATAGATGTCCGCACACCAAGTGGAGATCATCAGGTCGCAGCTCGTCGATGTATACCTTTGTAAAACGGTTGAGGAAGGATTTCGGGAGACCTTTGCGTCCACTTCCTTGATTTAGCGGGTTCTGCGCAGCAAATATGCGGAACGAGCGATGTCGAACAAAGGACCGCCCGAGTTCCGGAATGAAGACCGTCCCCCGATGATCTAAGACTGAATTCAGGCCTTCCAAAACGGCCTGTGGGGCTAGATTCATCTCATCAAGCAACACCCAATGACCCTTAATGAGCGCCTCCAAAAAGTCTGCGTTTTTCCAAGTAAATTCTCCTGGTCCACCTCCTTCAACTGGAAGATCTGATCCAAACAAATCAGCAAGGTCGGTCTGGTCAGATAAGTTTATCCGGCAAAGCTCGTGACCAGAGATTCTAGCTAAAGCAGTTATCAGACTCGTCTTCCCAACGCCAGGACTACCTTCGAGCAATATAGGTTTGGACAGTTGGCATGCTCGAATCACTCGCATCGAATTATCTTGTGTAGTAGGGGCCTGGAAATTGAAACTGTCCCGACTGGGTAGATGAGGGCCTCGGGAAATGGCGAAAGACCCAAGCTGGAAAAATTCCGAAGGGTCATGCCAGGGAACAAAGCCGGCAGATGCTATATCAGAGACGGGAACAAGACTGTGCATCTTCGCGACAGCATCGTGCTTCAATTTTTGCAATGCATCACGAGAGTAGGAAGAAAGCTGAGGAAGCGAACCAAGCCCATCAATATATGTCATATAGGCTGCGTGGTGCTACGGCAAAGTAAACATCTTGCCATAATCCACAAGTATCGCACTCACGAAGATTTCGTTCCTTGGGATGCCGCCGGCACCGTGGGATAAGACGCTGTTAGAAAAAGTGACCCAGGACTACAGGATGAATGAGGATCATTGAATGCACGCAAATTTCCAGTCGACTCACCAGTATATCACGTAAATTCATGAGCGAACGATCTCCAACAACAGAACAGAGCCATTCGACAAAATCCAATACAGCACAGGTATAGATTCGTAGTTCTTCATGCTGCCACATATGGCTGACAATCAATTCAAGATCGTGACGGTTATCGACGGAGGGTACCCATATTTCCGTGAACCGATTGCGTAATGCCGGCGAAAGCTC
Organism: Armillaria sp. CMW 4456; assembly: GCA_028551335.1. NCBI lineage: Eukaryota > Fungi > Basidiomycota > Agaricomycetes > Agaricales > Physalacriaceae > Armillaria > Armillaria sp. CMW 4456. The sequence continues at coordinate 30,401 of JANDKJ010000233.1, forward strand.
TTTTTTGCCATAATCGCCACCCGGATTCATAGTAGCCACCAACTGAAAAGAATCCGACGATTTGATTACGGAGTGGTGCAGCGTGTCCCCACCTTTCTCAGCTAACACGATTGTCCTGGATGGCTCGAGGACACTATTCAGCCGCTCCAGAACAGAGTCATCCGCCAAAGAAATCTCATCAAGTAAGAACATGTCGCCCTTTACCATCGCTTCGATCAGCGGACCGTCGTGCCACTCAAATAAAGCATTAAGCCGTCCAAGTTTTTTCCGAATCGCATCAACTCTAGGACGTAGTTCCGGTGAAGACTGAAGTATCGAATCTAATTGAGAAGATATGTGTTCCAGTGTTAGAGAAGGTAATGAACATCCTTGCTGTCGAAGAAAATCGGAGGCCTCCTGCAGTGTATCAGCCTCTAAAGCTGCGTGGTTTCTTATAGGTCGTAGTCCGCCAATGAGATCGGCAGTTTCCGTACCCTGGTGGCAATTAAGGGTATGTAGTGGTTGACATTTTGCATCCGAGATGACCTGACATACGGATGTCTTTCCGCAACCTGTTTCGCCAACTAATAGGACCGGCTCGTTAAAGCGCAAAGCGCGACCAACCAGGATAAAGAGCCGCTGCATTGCATTCGTCCAAATAACACCTGAAGATTCGGGCACCGGGCATGCGAGAAAATCTTTGAAATCGATGGCGGGATTTTGGAGGTTGTACATCGCCTCTTCATCCAATCGAACGCCCATCACGGATTCGATGACATCTTTCACTGCTCCCTTATCATCAGATCGTCGAGTGCGCTCTGCTAACAACATATACCCGTTCTCTGCCAATTCTTGATAAGATACGGCATCTCGGCCTGCCCAACGAAACAAATCCCGAAGAGTTGCAAAACCTAGTTTGCTCTCAAACACTCGGCCTGACTGCCGACGATTCTGCAACTCGTGGAACACAGCAACGATTTTCTTTCCATACGAGGGGGCAATTCGGCACCGCATGCATAGAATCGTCTCCAGCTCTGCCTCTGGCACGTCATCAAAGTGCACTTCCAGGAACCGATTTCTGAATGCACGCGACAAGACCTTTCTACCAGCATATAGACCTGGCGGATTCTGCGTGGCGAACAGCATAAAATGTGGATGCGGTCGCACAACCTCTTGAGTTTCTGGAATGACCAGCTCCCGGTTATCATCAAGCAAACGGTTCAGGGCCTCAAGGACATCGGTAGGCGCAAGATTTAGTTCGTCCAAAACAATCCAGTCACCATTGCGGAGGGCACGCACGAGTAAACCATCTTGGAAAGTGAGCTTTCCAGTAACTGGATCAGGGACATAAGATCCAAGATACTCTTGGATGTCTGTGTGCTCGTGGTTATTGATACGAATAAAATTGTGACCAGTCCGACGTGCCAAGTACTCGATCGAGCTTGTCTTCCCGCTGGACGTGGGACCTTCGATAAGAATGGGGAAACGGCGCGTGAGGATGATTCTCGCAAGATCAATGAGCTTTATTTCCACCGAGGGTGTCATAATGTATTCATCAGCAGAATCAGGTTCGAGGGGTCCTTTCTCGAGGTAGAATGGCCCAAACTTTACGAAGTCGTCCGGTGAACGAGTAGAGGGGGGTGAAGGGACCTTGGAGAGGATGGAACGAGGGTTTCGAACACCCCCCAATAGATGCCTTTGTGCCAGCGACGTCACCAATTCGGCACTTGGCCCATCCAAAACCATCGTAAATGCCATTAGGCAGCCTTCCCAGATCGCTCGTCGCAGGCCGAATGTACTGGCAATATCTGCAGCGAAGGTCAACGCCCTTGCCAAGGTACGCATGCTGTAATGGGGCCGATGATTGGAGCCGTCTGCGATCTGCCGAGTTTCCGACAGTTGCTTCACAGCAGAGTAGAACTCGGCGACGTTAAGAATTGCAGGCTTATCACCCACCGCAACATGTCCAATATATTGGGTAACAATGGTGACAAGGGTATCCCGGTCGGCATCGGGGGGAGGGACATCAATTTCAGTGAAACGACAACGAATGTTAGGAGGAAGATCTTTCTTGCCAACGTCAGTGGCGGGGTTCATACAAGCGAAAAGGCGGAAGTCTGGATGCCGCGGTACAGGTCCTAAGGAGCCCTGCTCTGTTAGGGTGATAGAGGATGTCGGTCCCTGCAGAAGACTCGATACACATTCTAGTGTCTCCGAACTAGCAAGGTTAACTTCATCCAGCAAGACCCTATGTTAAAGCCAATGAGGACGAGCGAACATTACGTCAGCTTATCACGTACCAGTCCCCATTTCTCAATGCCCTTACTAAGGGTCCCTCGACGAAACCGAATGCAAATTTGCTCTTTCCTTGGACATGGTGGACTTCGAATTTCTCCACGTCGCTCTCGAAAGCATTCCACTGGGCTTCAGATGCGCTTAGGCTCGAGGCATCAACCTTTCGCCGTTTTCTAGGCGTTTGAGAGTCCAATTCATCATTCCTAGTCGAAATTAGCACGGGATTGGTCATGTTTTCAGAATGAACGTACGCAGATTCTTGCATCTTTCCACGAATTCTCTCCCGAGCCAATTTTGCACTTTCTTTCCAAAGACCAGCCGCCCTCTTCCACTTCCCTTCGGCAACCGCTTTCCTCACTTCTTTCTCGAATTTCTCATTCTTGCGACGACTGAAAGTAACGCCAAAAAGATCCAAAAATCGTTCCTGCAGATCAGAAGCAGGTATTCGGGCGTCGATGGGTTTGAATCCACCTAACAGGTCCGCAGACTCAGTTTGATGAGACAAGTTCAGTGAAATAAGTGGCCGCCTCAGTATCGACGCTAAATGAGTTATAACGCTGGTCTTTCCGGTGCCTGTCTCCCCAGTGAGCAGCACAGGCTCCCCAAGAGAGACGGCCGTAGCAAGTCGCGATAGAAGCAGGACAGCTGGACGGTGCATAGCAAATGGTCGTGGCGGTGACAACAATATATCTTGCTTCGAAGTTCGGGCAGTAATACGCGTACTTCCTGTATTAATGGCCACCACCACGTCATTGACGTCTTTCTCCAGGTGAAAGTCTGGTTCCCATCCATTCAACAACCACTGCCATCGTTCGGGCTCAAGTGCAAGGTGCTCACCAATGACACTCATAATGGCGTCAAGATGTGTGCGTGCCGCCATTGTCAGAGTCGCAGCACCAAAGAAGACATCGCGAGCTTCCAAGAAAATGTGCTCGCGAAAAGTAGTGCCCGTGAAGATGTCAGACAAGAGATGTGTATCTCCTGGAAGAAGTGTAGGTTGGTGGGATGCGGGGAGTAATCTGTCTACACGAACGCATAGTTTCTGCAACTCGCGCATACCCACATCCCTTGAAGATGCTGACGTTCCTAGTGTTTTCACTGACTCCCACATAGATATGAAAGCTCGAGCGGCACTCCCAGCCAGACGTGGAAATTTTGAATCGATCATGGTGACGAGATCCTCTGTTGAAGGCAGAGGAATGACGACTTCGCTAAATTTGTGGGCACCAAAAAACAGGGGACTAGGAAAGTTGCCCATGCGTGAAGGGACTATTGATCGCGTAGCAAAGATGGCGAAGTTGGGATGCGCTACCAATCGGCCTCTTCCAGGCACTTCAAGAGTTGCACAGCCGCCGATCCACTTGTCAATGGATAGGGATTCAACGAGTGGTTTGATAACTCCGAGAACTTCATTGCTTCCACGATCGATGTCTTTGAACACAATCCATTTTCCTTCTCGCATTGCACGAACCAAAACACCCTCCTTCCACTCAAACGTTCCCGGTTCAGTCTGTGAAGATGCGTAGGAACCAAGTAACGATCGAGGATCCAAGGATGTGTCTGCCAGGTGAACATTGACAATTTGATTGTCTGAGCCAGGAAAGAGGCAAGAAGTAAGGTGTGATAAAATGATAGACTTTCCTGACGAGGGAGGAGATGTCAACAAGACAGGAAGACGTAGTGATAATCGATGCCCGATTGACCGTAGAGCACGGCGAGTAGTTTGCGTGCTGATGAGTGGAGAAGAATTTTCGGAAGCGCCCGTTGCTCGTAGCAACAATACGCCTTCTATATTTGCAACAAGTGGACTTGAGGAATAGGATTAGTCTCGTGGTCGCAGAGAAAGATCAACTCATACCTCAACCCAGAGGCAGGTATTGACTGCTCTTCCGAGAAATAATCGTTAGCACTAACCGCAATGCGATTCCTCGCGTCCCGAGTGCGCTTCACCTCTAAAACAGGCATAATCCACCCATCAACTTCTACAAGAGATCCATCGATATTGTGTCCATACTCTAAAGGACAATCAATTCCACAAGCATCCCCTAATATTTCTTGCTGCAACTTCTCTTGCTCTGTTTCGCACATGCCGCTTTGAAGGGCATAACAGCGGATTGCCAAGAGCCTAGATCCACTATCGTATGTAGGTGTCCAAATAATAGCAGACAAATGTGACAGTGGCCAGAATATCTGGTCAGGGAGTTGGCGGTTTGCTTGTAATATGCGGTAATACGCGAAAAGTAGGCGATGAAGACGAGACCTGTCCCAATGTTGGGACGTAAGGAGGCCTTGCGAGAACGCTGGCTTCAATAAGAGCTGGTAAAGTATACTAGAGGTAGAGTAAGCAGCAGAAAAGAGGGAAAGTGTAATGCACATACGGATAAAGTTCCTCGTGTACTTCTATCAATAGGCATATAGCGACAAGCTGATCCTCTGTGCAATCAGGCTGTTCAATCCATCGTGTACAGAGGTCAAATAGGATCGGACGGTATACGTCCGCAACGGTTGTGGTCAGGGCAGGCACCGCGAGAAGACGGGATAGCGTAGCCAGAGATAATTGTGTCGTGATTAATGCTGAATAGGCATTGTTAGATCGTACTGTTTCTAAAAAGAGCTGATTCTGGCGGCGAAAGTTGAAGTAGAGGGGATCATAAGTAGTGCATGTGCCGCACTCTTTGCCCATTTTGTGATCCACGGACCAGGAAAGAGTTTTAGTATGGGGACCAGCTTGGTTCGAAAAAAAAGTACCTCGGAGAATGCCGATGCTGAATGTGGTGCTTATCCGGACCGGGTATCCGATCCCACAATTTAGGGGCTGTTTCCTATTGTCTATTTCTGTGCGGCGCGTCTAATTACAGGTCCGACGAGCTGAACAATCATCTTATCGCATCCCTTTTCTTGTTCCCACACGCCGACCTATGGTTACATTCATTCTGGTAGGTATTTTATACCACCTCCTTTCTAAGACACTGTCAACAAGGGCGACTTAGATTAGGCACGGCGAGTCAACGGACAACTTGGTGCGGGTGACTCGTTCACGGTTATCACAATCGATTGACGTCCTCTAATACTCAAGCAGCATTCTGTCTGGGCAGGGTGGAAAGACGCCCCGTTATCAAACCATGGTAGATTTCTCCTCTTTTGATCAAAGAATACGATTGACCGCGATAAGATAGGTATGAAAGTGAGAATCAACATCCAACTTTGCCCGTGACATACATGCATAACTGGTAACTCTCCATAGCAAGCTAAAGCCCTCGGAGATTTCTTTTCAAATACTGACTTTGCTGCAATACACACGTCCGATCTCAAACGCGCTTACTTAACTGCTCAAGCTATCCTAGATTGTCAGGAATCGAAAGAGACATTGCACCTTTTGACTTCTCCACTCCTTCGAGAGCAAAACTTCGGCATCGCTGAAGGAAAGCCATACTCGAAGTCGAGGCCAGATGTTGTATCGAGTGATCTCTATGCCCAAGGAATATACCCTTCTCCACGCAATCGAGACGAATCATTTCCGGAAGGCGAAAGCAGGAGCAACCTTCGCAGAAGGGCAGAGCAAGCTGTTGACGAAATTCTGCTTCCGTACGTGTGGCGATCCGCTAGAGAAGGAAATACCAGAGTCCGCGTGGCATTGATAAGCCATGGACTCTTCATCAAGGAACTCGTAGCTGCACTTGTTGCTAGGGATGCACAAGGAGAGACGACCGACCTATACTACAAGGGTCTGAGGAACACAGCCTGGGCTCGCATGACCGTAGAAGTGCAGGTGAGAATTCAGAACCAATCGCCCCTCATGCACTCAAACGAATAATACTTCAGGGTCTTGGCAGAGGGAAGAGAACGAGCTTCGATCATCTCAACCACCCTCCACTCAGGGTTAGGCTGACTGACTTTGATCGCAAAGACCATCTGAAAAATGTGGTGAGCTCATAGCTACAGAGGATCAAACCTTCATTAACTGTATCAAAGGTGCGGCAACAAGGAGGAATCGGTAGTTCTGCTCATGATCCACACCAAAAGGACATTCGCTCCTTTTTTGCTGGGGCATCATGACAAGGCGTTACACAAACACGCAGGATAAGACTTGACAAAGGGACGTGTCCGTCTACTGTAAGTGAAACAAAAGAGTGGGTTATAGCCATGGTAGAACTTTGTATATACACAACACGATCTTAAGCGGAGAAATTAGTACATTGAACGAGCAGGAAATGTTCAAAACACACAAGACTTGTCCCATAACTTTACGCTAGTAATTCTCAATGCGAACCATACGGCAACAATAACTTTTTGAGCTTGTGAGTTTGATAGGGCACTGAATGTGCTGTTTGAGCCAGCCGATTTTTTCTTGAAGGTGATTTGTGTACATTCAGGTGCGCATGGCCTGCTTGACCCTAAACAGAGAGATCAACAGAGTACAAGAGACTAGGGGGAGAAAAGCACGGACACGTTTGAATGAGCTACCGGATGCTAATGACCTCCATCTCTTCTTGGCTCCCGAATGAGATTTCAATTTGTAGCCGGCCTCCACGACCGGAGATGACGAAAGTAACCTGGAGTTGAAGATATATGCTGGCCTTGGGAATAGCCCCAGCGAAATGCGACCAAGTAGACTTGAAGACATCGGCGTCGGGTAAAGAAGTGAAGGGCTCTGATGGCTGTGTCACTGGCCAGCTACCGACTACCACCTGAGTCTTTGCTCATCTTATCTTTCGTCAACAGCAATGAGTGACAATGCTCTTACGACTCCCCAGGATGACGCCGAACGTGTAGGTTTTCTCTTGATGCCATCGTTGCTCGATTATAAGATATTCCTGCAGATTCGGCTGAAGAGGCTGGCACGGTTGCAGAACACAGCGAGCCCAGCCTCAAGTACGCCAGGCTCTGCGCCTACTCCTTCTACATCTGCTACCACTTCGACAACTCCAACGCCAGTCGTATCTCCTTCAAAACCGACTACACCATCACGTCCAGCGGCGACAACAAAGAAAGCAATATTCCAAACGCCTCCCCCAGCCGCGCCTTCTCCTGCTCCAAACAAGAAAAAAGCCCCAGCAAGGTTGACCGTTGATGCATGGACTCATGACACCGTTGCACATGTTCTTAAAGTCACTTTGGAGGTGAGCATTTCTTATGTCCTGACTACTACTAAGATATCAATCTTGATACATCTTGTGTAAAGAAATCAGTCGCAGAACAAAGTGGTTACGAAATTGTATGGCTCAAACAGCTGGCGCAAGAGATAGAGGCAGATGGGATCAGTGGTATGTGATGCTCGGTGGCTCTCATCCTGGGTAACAGATCCCTCTGACCGTTTCGCAGTGCAGAAACTCGATGAAAATCTGGTTGACAGACTGCTCATAGCGAGACTGGAAATAGATCCGCAACAAATGAGGTGAATGATTCGTCCATTTATATGCTCATACATCTTACAGTCGCCAGTGATGATTTAGAATACATGCCTGTCCTTGCCAGTTTGCCTTCGCAACAAACCGTTTTTGAGTATCTAGTTGGCTGCTGGAAAAGACTGAATGCATCTCGTAGCGCTTTGATTAAGAAGGTACTGTATTCACCTTTGACCTCCAAGACAGTGTCCAAATTGACGGGACTTGGCAGGGTTACACACCAGCCGATACACAGAGCGCTCTGAACAAACTGGAGAAAATACGGGATCTCATAATCAGTTATGCTGGCCTGACATTACAAGAACCGGAACTGTTTCCTCAACCAACTAGGTATGCCATCTGTTGGTCCTTCTTGTCCCCACATTCTGATGGCTGAACCACAGTCGCCCTCTTGGTGCGGCAGAATTGCTGTCTCCTCTTTTGACCCTCTCTGCTTTGTCGGCTCCGCTACTTTCAGGACCTGTATCGTCGTCAAACGTGCTCGGCCCGTCAGATATAGAACAATTCTTACAGGATTTAGCGCGTCGCTTCGAGCCAGACAATGAAATCGATGGAATCCTAGGGCCCGTTGTCCAACAGCTTCTTTTTCACCCTTCACTGTTCCGGCCGGAGGGTCTTGGAGGTGGGGACGCCAGTTGGCGAGGTGTTGTTAGTGGACTTGAGGCGCTGGTGTCTGTCAAAGCCATCGCGAACATGATCACAAGAATGGAAGAGTGGAATCCTCCGTCGGCGACCGCTCCCACATTCGAGACCACATCTTTAATGGGACCATTGTGCCGATTGGGTATTTTCTCAAGAGAATGGGTGCGTTGTTATCCTCGGATTGCATATCTATAATACATGCACTCAACTCGAGCCAGCCGGGCATTTCGCAAAGTTACTTCTCCGATCCGGAGAAACGGTCAAAGGACGATATAGAATCATCTTTTGCCAGTCTGCGAGGGACGCTGAAGAGTTTACAGGTCTTCTCAGTCTTCTTGCTGTCTTATTATGTTCTGACATGACGTCTACATCTAGTCATCACTTTTCCAAATATTCAATACGCTCGTTAGAGCCTCTACACAGTCGCGGGAAGCTGTCTTGGGTTACTTTTCCAGGGTTATATCTCTCAATGTGAAGAGAGCTGGAATGCAGGTCCGATCAATTTTTTTGCAATGAGTTTACATGTCTCATCGCGTCTAGGTCGATCCTACCACTGTGGCTAGCGACAGCTTCATGGTGAACTTACAGACGGTCCTCCTAAGATTTGCTGAGCCTTTCATGGACGCCAATTACACAAAGGTTGGAAATATCCCCTTATTATCAGCATGACTTATTCTTGGACAGATGGACCGCATTGATTCGCAATACTACGCGCGTTCGACTCGAATTGACCTACAGGAAGAAACTCGGATCAAAGCTACCAGCAATGAAGCCAACGAGTGGGTTGAGCAGAATAGGGATCCTAATGGTATCTATATTTTGGGTTTGCTAAAGTTCTGGTTCTGATTGCTGCCTTAGCCCCTTCTCCGAACTTCATTTCTGATATTTTCTATCTTACCATCGCAATGAGTCATTACGGATATCAACGGACGATACAGTCCTATACATCACTAGGGAAAAATATCGAAGATATGCAGCGTCATTTGGATTACCTTAACGGTGATGGATCATGGATGGGGGTGAGTTATGACCCTTCTTTAGTGCAGCAACTTTGCTCAACGATCCGGTAGGGACCGATGCAGGCGCGACGCGAGGCGGCCATCAATGCAGTCAAGGTTTGCTCCTTTTTATGCTCGTTCGCTCAAGGACAATAACCCTTTCAAAAGGCCGAAATGGCAAAAATCCGGGCATCAGAATTCGCCTACCAAGCGCAGCTGCTGGATCCCGAACTTGTTATACGAACTCTTGGATTCACCAACTTCCTGTCTACTTGGTTAGTTCGTCAAGCGGATCCGAAGAAATCACATCCAAACCCGCAGATAGAGTAAGTACCGCACTCTGCTTAACATTGTTGTGAATTCATTGTTATTTGCTTATTTTTCAGATTGCCTCTACCACAGGATGTTCCCATGTCTTTCAGGGTACTGCCGGAATATATCGTCGAGGATGTTGTCGAATATTTCCTATTTGCCGTCCAGTGAGTATTACCATTTCATACCGACTTTTAGGAGCTGAGAACTTGGTTCAGATACTCTCCTGACAAGTTTGACTTGTCGGGAAAGACTGAGTTGCTCATCTTTGTTCTGACCTTCCTTTCTTCAACGTGGTACATCAAAAACCCATTTTTGAAGTCCAAAATAAACGACGTATTTTTTTTACCGCCCTCCACGCCAAAAAACTAAATGTATTCTCAGGTCCTTTTCATAGGCATCTGGAATTTTGGTAGAGAACGAGATGGTGTCCTTGGATTCCTTTTGAATACGCATCCGCTGGCATTGAAGCATCTCATGTCGTCGTTGATGCATTTCTATATCGGTCTGTTTCCTATCTGTCAAATACAAGTAGACCTCTTGACCTTTGATTCTTCAGAGGTTGAACAAACTGGAGCCAGTTCACAGTTCTACGACAAATTCAGTAAGTTTCACCGATGTTGACGCCAGGGCATTTCTCAACCTGAGTTGTTACTTCAGATGCACGGTGAGCGCCAGCAGGAGTTAACGCATCCTGTACTTATCCCCGATTATTAGGCGGAATATAGCTTCGATCTTAAAGGTGGTCTGGAACAATCCTGTTCACCGAGAAGCTCTAAACACAGAAGCAAAGTACGATAATGACTACGTGGCTAGGACCTGGGGCTCATATTTTTGTCTCACAGGAACGTTGACAAGTTCGTCCGATTCGTCAACTTGATGATCAATGACGTTACATACCTGATGGACGAGTCGTTATCGGAGCTAACCCAAATACACAACATCCAAGAGGAGATGAACGATCCAGCCTGGAATACACAATCGCAAGAGCATCGTCGTGAAAGAGAAGGTGCCCTAAGCACCTTGGAGCGCCATGCATCAGGGTACATCAGCTTAAGCAGGGCAACCGTCGAACTTCTAAAGGATTTCACGGCTGAGACGAAAACACCATTCATGATGCCTGAAATTGTTGACCGTCTAGCAGCGATGCTGGATTACAACCTTCATGCATTGGTCGGACCGAAATATTCCGAACTCAGGGTTCAAGATCCGGAAAAATATAGATTCAACCCTAAAGCGCTACTCAGCGACATCTTGCAAGTGTTCATAAATCTCAGTGATCGAGACGAGTTCGTCAAGGCAGTCGCCAAGGATGGACGAAGCTACAGCAAAGAACTGTTTGAATCAGCTCAAGCAATTGCACTTCGGCGTAATCTGAAGGTGGAGGCAGAAGTGCAGGTATTGGGACGTTTTGCTGAAAAGGTGGAAGCGGCAAAGGCTACCATTGAAGCCGAAGAGGAACTGGGAGATGTACCAGATGAATTCTTAGGTATGTCGACATACCTGAAGCACACATATTTACTGATACGCTCTACGTCAGATCCGCTAATGTACACTGTCATGCGAGACCCTGTCATTCTCCCATCTTCTCGAGCGATTGTCGATCGATCGACGATCAAATCGCATCTACTGTCAGATTCCAAGGACCCCTTCAATCGGGTGGCACTTAGTATTGAAGACGTTGTACCTGGTTCGTATCTCCATACTTTTACGCTTAGTCTTAGTAGCTTATATTTCCTGTAGATACGGCGCTGAAAGCGAGGATAGACGCTTTCTTGGCAGAAAGGCGGAAGAAACCAGACACCAGTTCTCACCCAGGTGATAGTAACATGCCAGTAGATTCATGAGTCGTCCACCACTATTGTATGATAGATAGATGTACATTTGAATAAGTCCTCGCATGGGCATACACTGTACTATAATACCAAATCCACCAGCACTTGTCTCTCAGCGATGAAGCTGAGAGTAAGTACTAAAATGCCTGAATTTCCCGTGCGATTGCTTCAACTCACCGCAAAATTCGTACACGAGATTCTCCGCCCCAGTGAGACAAAGCACATCCTCCTGTTATGAGCACCGATCGGAATACCGAGGGAGGGCGGTCTGCATAATACGACATTTGAAGCTTGGTATTACATCGTCCAGCTCTACCACCTAGCCACAAAATTCAGATTTGCCAGCGACACCGATGACTTCCAGTATTGGCATTCTTCCATACTTATACACCGCAAGTTTCTTTGATGTTCCCGCCTATAAGTACCGCCACCACATCCAGTACCACGTTCTAGGCATTGACTCTGGCGTATACGCAACGTCGGCAAGAGGTCTCTACCAACATCTTGCCAACTTTTATCATATTGGGGGTTTCAATACAGTGCAAAAGCGCTTGTGATCAAGATCGTATCAATTTCAAGCATACTACCAACTGCAGGGTTAGCAAAGTGCATCCTTGTCTCTCTAAATTCATTTCTCCTAAAAAAAAAAAATTTGCCGAAACCCAGAAAAGAGAGCGGTTCCTTTCTTAAGCTCGACAACCGAAAGGACAGGTACAATTGGACATGTGCTTACTAACACTTCATGAATGCCGACTCGCAGTGATTATGTGCACCCACTGAAATTGCAGAAAGATAATGATTGCGACAGCGTCTGTTTTATATTATATTATGTAGAAAATGATTTTGTACCGTATCTGAAAAATTTCAATTGCACCACCACATTACTATTTTACCAAAAGCCAAAGCCACCGTGACCAGAGTTTCCCGAGTTTCCGCCTTGATGGCCTTGTCCGTTCAGCTGGTGACCATTGTTCTGACCATTGGGGCCGTTACCGCTTTGCCCGCCCTGTCCGTTCTGGTTGCCACCATTCTGTCTGCCCTGACCATTTTGGTTGCCGCCGTTCTGCCCACCCTGACCATTTTGGCTGCCACCGCTCTGACCACCTTGATTGCTGCTGCCGCCTTGGTTGTTACCGGAGTTTCCGCCTTGGCCAGAAGATCCAGAAGAACCTGAGCCGCCACTGGTTTGAGTAGGTGCAGCACCACCCTGGGATGTAGAGGAGGGCTCTGCCACCACAAGACTAGAAGTAGATGTCGGGGCAACAGGAGCTAACGAAGAGGACGAGGAAACAGGAGCAACGGAAGAGGACAAAGTGAATGCCGATTCGAAAGAAGTCAATGCGGTGGATGAGGGCTCGACAGACGATCCAGGGAACTCTCCAGTGCCCGACGGAACTGCTCCGGATGGGAAATCCGTTCCATTAGGGGCACCTCCTCCGCCACCACCCAATGAGTTCTCATTAGCAACTCCGCCATCTTCTGTGAGGGTAGCAGCGGCCGAAATGGTGTAGCTATTGGTGAGGTCGATACCAACAGATCCCCAGCTATAAAAATAGCAGTCAATAGTTTTCTCTGGTAGTAGCTGCAAGATCTTACGCAAGGAGGCCGTCAGAGACATCAGCACCGAGGTAGACATATTCAAGAACAGGGTCGACGCCGTTAGTCTCGTCCTCGACAGTTTGAGCCAGAATTTGATCTTCATCGTTGGTAGTCAAAACCTGGGCGTTCGTAGTGTATGGAGATGTCGCTTCGACAACAGTAATCAAATCCTGGTCGAAGAAGAGCTGGCCTGATACAGTGGATCAGTAAATAAACGTGCAGTCTGTAACATAGGCTTACCGACGTGGCGGACGGTGTCAGTTTTGAATGTGCTGTTGTCGAGGACCGTTCCGTCACTATGCGCAACGACATGGATGTGAGTGGCACGGGAGGTATAGTGACCTGACGAAGAGGCTATTAATAAAAATGCGGCAAAAGCAAGATGTCATCACGAACCAGGGAAAATAGTCTCGAACTGGGCATATCCCTCATCGTTTGTCGGTTGAATGCCTCGAAGGAAGGTCTTGTCCTGTAGGCGCGTTAAACATGTACATGTTCAATTAAGCTCCCGACTTACCAAGTTGGTTTCGTCGGATGAATCGCCATTTCCACTAGCGACAACACCAGCATAAACACCGGTTGCGTTGCAGTGCCAAAAGTCGATATACACATTGGAAACAGGTTCACAGGTGGCGACATCAATGAGCTCAACGTCAACATATGTGTAGACACCCTCTTGATCCTCAGTGATGTCCGAGCGAACATATTCACCGTCAACGTAGTACGGCCCTTCCGTAGTCTCGGGGTTAAGGACGCATGACGCGTTCCCTTCGAAAGGATTCGTGTCGACGGTCAAACCAGTCTCATTAGAGAGATGGCTGGTGGCCAAAACATCATCCAGATCAAGTCGCTTGTAAAGATTGTCTTTATAGACTGAATAAATTTCCTAAGAAAGATGGATAGAGGGCAATACTAACCGGTAGGAAGGCCACGCTTGCGACGGAGGTCATCTGCTAATGCCCTACGGCGAGCAGCAGATCGCTCCAAGTGCCCACGACGACGAAGAACGTCCTGACAGTTGCCGAGAGAACGACGAGCAGCCCGCTGGAATTCAGCACGACGTGTGACTTCCCCCTTGCTCAGAGGAGCAACGGGGTGTGCAACAGTGGCTGTCGCAGCAAGAAGGACGAAAGAAACGAGAGAAGCAAAGTTAACCATATCTCGCAACTCAAGGTAGAAGTGTCCAAGGGCGATGGATTTCTCGGAAGAGACCAACCAGCCTTTATACTTGTCGTTTCCAGTGTGCGCAGCGAGGAAAGTTCTCTCTCGATGTTTTGCGCCATCCTCGAAAATCCTTGGCGTTGATGCGACCAGGAAAAAATACGCCGCCTGTCATTGGTCCATTCGTTACTCCTTACGCCTCGAGACTCGCAGCAGGGGCATGTGGTAATCTGTCCGACCGGTCGCGAGCGGTGACTCAAATTGAGAGACATTCAAGGGCAAAGATATCTTCAAAGCGGCAGTACACCAACGTGAGGGCGAGAGGTCGGATGAAGATCGACAAATACAACAAGTCGTGTAGTGATTCTCAAATACTGTCGACCTGTAAGCCAAGTTCGAACATTTAACGAGAGCAACCCAAGAATTCGTGATTTGACTGTACGAGCACTGCAAATCGAGTAAAATTTGTTGATCTTGACGATATTCGACGTGTCAATCGATGAACGCAGGAGAAAACGCGTCGTATACAAGCCGTCTGAAATACGATTTGATCAAAAGGACACGACCGAGGTTGCTCCGTCTTCGCTTGTAATGGTTATCAAAAGACTGCGCGGCGCAAAATCAGCACCGCTGTTGCAAGGGAATACTAGGAACCACTTTTTTTCGTAAGTAATCCAGTTGCGTCAATGTAGGCACATACCGAACCAATGACCAAGTATGCTCCGGCAGCCGTGAGTCCGAAGTATGTATGTCTCCTGCACGTAAGTGAAAAGGATCACGTTGGCGCTATGTAATGACTGCGCAAGTACCTCCGGGAAGTCCCCAATCCAGACAGATGTTGGTCGCGTAAATAAGGTAGTCATTTCTGACTATGGCTTCAAAAACGCGGCAAAGGATGACGCTGATGAAGGGGTGTCGTCAAGTGAGCTCTACTAATACATTGGTAGAAGTGGGCCGCCAGAACTAGAAGCCGGGCAGATCCGAGTCCTCGATACTATTCGGAACTTGAATTTCAATTTCTGTTCCTATCTTTATGGGCTCTCTTCGGTGTTCTGACCTTAAGCTGATAGTCCGTTTACCTCTTTCCCAAGCTGGTTATCATTGCGGTCATTAGTCCGGACATTTGTTTGTTTCGATCTTTTTCTCATTCTACCACCTACATTATTGGACAAGTTCTGCTCCTAATTTCCACTATTGGTTTCTTCTTGACTAAATGCTTCGTTGTACCATTTCTCGTTCCCTTCAACAATGCCAGCGAAAGGACATCTCAGGCTAGGCCGAAATGTGTGGCCACGGCAACTATTGCTTTGTTAGTTGCTCCCGACCCTCCTGGACAGGCAATCCGCAACGTCTATATGCTGTATATGTATACATCAAACACTCTCCCAGAAGATGTCTGTTAGAATTTGTACCATCACCTATGGATCGAGCATATGTGAGTGTCTTCTTTTGCTGTGGGGGCGACCCTGTAATCCCATTTACTAGATCTTACTGTGACCATTTTGGGTCCTGTGCGCCGAGTGGTCAAGAGTAGTTTTTTTAATTTCGCATACATGATGCATCTGGAACTAACATATTCTAGGACTCGCGTACAGGATAGATTTCAGTAAGAAGGTCGACTACCTGATATCTATGTACTGAAGCAAGTGTACAGGCATTGATATTTTTCTCCTCGGTGAGGAGAATCAACACTTCCTCCAACTAAATAAGTAGCCTCAGGCTGGATCTTTCACCTCACTTTTCCTACAACAAGCGGCGCATATGGCAAGAATCAATTACAGCATTATTTTAGCAAGTTCCGAGTGTAGAATCTCCCGCGAAGTGGCGTATGGCGTACGCGCAAGCTCGAGACTCTGAATTCACGCCGTATCTTTTAAATTTCTACGGAGCACCCGACAAAAGGCACACAGAGAATCTGAAGGTGACATCCAATCCAGAGCAAAATGGATGTGATCGGTAACCTTTTTTGGCTAGGTATTACGCGAAATTAGCTCGCTCAAGTATAGTCAAGTATCTGCCCTATTATCTGGTTTAGATTATCAGTGGTTTAGGAAGCTGGAGTCATAGATTCAGAAACCCTTCATCGGCCCCGACTGCTATTGGAAAAGTGCGTCTGAAACTAAGCCAGAAACAGTAGGATGCACCAATTTCTTTGGCGATGCTTGGTGAATTTCTTTTCCTCCTATGCTGGTTAGTTTTTTGTATGTTCGTAGTCTATGACTCATCCATCTCCCAGGCACTTCAATACGACAACGGACCATAGGCTGTTTTACAAGAGGTAGTCGACCTTGAAGCGTATATATCACAGAACTCTTCCCACAGCATCCGCGGCCGGCGCTATACTACTTGCATACATCGAAAGCACCTTGGCAAATTACAGGTGGTACCATAGAAAGGAGTGTTTATGGAAGCCAGAGACCCTGATCTATCGCTTTGTGACCCATGTCTACGACCATGCGCGCGAGCCTTCCGACCTTTGAGCCAGCCCTATAGAACAGGAGAAGGATTCACTGATCCGGAAGCGAGGTGCTCTCAGCAGCCTATACTCGACTTTTGGTTGTGTCTATCGACGAGCTACGCACTTATGGTATATATTTTGGGTAGTATTTGAAAGGGTGCTGCGTTCATGAATTTATGACTCACAGGATTATCTCTGGCGGCGGAATCACAACATAATATCAGGATTAGAGCGTCATGCGGTATTCAATCCACACTACCCGACATCTATTGCCTACACCCCTCTTCCTCGAGCAACGTCGGAGAAATTACTCAACGAGGTCTTTTATCCAAGTCACCGCACTAGGGTGATTTATTCCACCCTGACTTCCCGAACAAACTGTATTTACGTCTGAATGAAACAGTATTTCGTGGGTCCAGCAGAGTGAGTCCCTTTCTTGGCCTGTGTGATATAATCTATATGTTCCTTCAGTCCATTTTATTCTACATTGGGCAAGACCATTCCGAGTTGTGTATGCGAGACGTAGATCTGGACACTCTGGTCCAACTTTTAACGTTAGGCCCTGGGGGTGGGACGGATTACAACAATTCCTCTATTTAGGCCAGACCTGCTTATAGGTAGGAAGGCTCACCCGGCGATTCTGTGCTGAAGTGGTCCAGGCGAAAGAGAAATTCTCTCGCGAAGCGTGGATGGGTGTCACTCCGCTTTAGAGATACAGGGTACCCTTGACGGGCCTTTCGCTCGACGTCTGAATAGAAATGTGGACGATGTGTGCTGCTCGATAATGACTCTAGCGTTTGGGGAAGGCGCGTCGATAGTATGAAGCTTGATAGCTCATGATAATGACTGAACGTTGTATAATGAGGTGTAAAATATTTCTGGGTGGGTACAGATCCTGAGACTCTCCTTTGACTACCCAATTTGCCTTTGAACTCTCCTCCAGAGGAAGGAGGTGATCCACCAGGGTGTTTCCTGTCGCTATAGCGCCAACCAAACCAACGCAGAAGGTAGCTCTGCTAGGTCGTGGTCTCAATATCCTCTTCCTGTCTACATGGAGAGATCGGATGAGAAGTTGAAAGAGAACTTTATGTATTAGCCTACATCCGAATGGCATTAGTGTCATAAGGATATCCAACTTTTCAAATTTCGCGTATAATACAAGTATGATATACATTTAAGCCACTTACTATCAAATGGAAAATACATAGCTTTGTTCGGCAATCGATATGTGCTCAACACTTCATGAACGTCAACTGCCCTCTGAGAGTGTAGTGATCGGGCGCACCCACTGATATTCCAAAAAGCGACATTGTTTGTTTTATATTATATGATATAGAAGATGATTTTGTACTGTATCTGAAGAGATTCGATTGCACTACTACATTACTATTTTACCAAGAGCCAAAGCCACCGTGACCAGAGCTTCCCGAGTTTCCACCTTGATGGCCTTGCCCGTTCAGCTGGTGACCACCACTCTGACCTTGTTGGCTGTTGCCACTCTGTCCGCCCTGGCCGTTGTGGTTGCCACCGTTCTGCCCACCTTGATTGCCGTTGCCGCCTTGGTTGTTACCAGAGTTTCCACCCTGACCAGGAGACCCAGCAGAACCCGAGCCACCACTGATTTGAGTAGGCGCAGCGCCAACCTGGGATGTAGAGGAGGACTCTGCCACCACAAGACTAGAGGAAGTGGACGTCGGGGCAACGGGAGCTAACGAAGATGACGAGGAAACGGGAGCGATGGAGGACGAAGTGAACGCTGATTCGAACGAAGACAATGCGGTGGACGAGGGCTCGACAGACGACCCAGGGATCTCTCCGGTACCCGATGGAATTGCTCCGGATGGGAAATCCGATCCATTGGGAGCACCTCCACCCGAAGCGTTCTCATTTGCGACTCCACCATTCTCGGTGAGAGTAGATGCTGCCGAAATAGTGTAGCTGTTTGTGAGGTCGATACCAACAGATCCCCAGCTATTAAAATAATAGTCAGCATAGTTTTCTCTAATAGTAACCGCAAAATCTTACGCAAGGAGGCCGTCAGAGACATCAGCACCGAGGTAGACGTATTCAAGAAGAGGATCAACGCCGTTAGTCTCGTCCTCGACAGTTTGACTCAAAATTAGATCTTCATCGTTGGTAGTCAAAACCTGGGCGTTGTTAGTGTATGGGGATGTCGCCTCAACAACGGTAATTAAATCCTGGTCGAAGAAGAGCTGGCCTGATACCGTGGATCAGTAAATAAACATGCAGTCTGTAACACAGGCTTACCGACGTGGCGGACGGTGTCAGTTTTGAATGTGCTGTTGTCGAGGACCGTTCCATCACTATGCGCGACGACATGGATGTGAGTAGCACGGCCAGTATAGTGACCTGGCGAAGAAAGTATTAATAATGATACGGTGAAGCAAAATGTCATAGCGAACCAGGGAAAATAGTCTCGAACTGGGCATATCCCTCATCATTAGTCGGTTGAATGCCTCGAAGGAAGGTCTTGTTCTGTGGACGAGTTATAGGTGTACGTGTTCAAATACACTCGCAACTTACCAAGTTGGTCTCGTCGGATGAATCACCGTTTCCACTAGCGACAACACCAGCATAAACACCAGTAGCGTTGCAATGCCAAAAGTCGATATACACATTGGAAACAGGTTCACAGGTGGCGACATCGATGAGCTCGACGTCAACATATGTGTAGACGCCCTCTTGATCCTCAGTGATATCTGAGCGAACGTATTCACCGTCAACATAGTACGGCCCTTCCGTAGTTTCGGGGTTGAGCACACAGGACGCGTTCCCTTCGAAAGGATTCGTGTCGACGGTCAAACCAGTCTCATTAGAGAGATGACTAGTAGCCAAAACATCATCCAGATCAAGTCGCTTGTAAAGATTGTCTTTATAGACTGTATGAATTTCATTAAAAAAAGATGAATAGAGAGAAACACGAACCGGTAGGAAGGCCACGCTTGCGACGGAGGTCATCTGCTAATGCCCTACGGCGAGCAGCAGATCGCTCCAGGTGCCCACGACGACGAAGAACGTCCTGGCAATTGCCGAGAGAACGACGAGCAGCCCGCTGGAATTCAGCACGACGTGTGACTTCCCCCTTGCTCAGAGGAGCAACGGGGTGTGCAACAGTGGCTGTCGCAGCAAGAAGGACGAAAGAAACGAGAGAAGCAAAGTTAACCATATCTCGCAACTCAGGTAGAAGTATCCAAGGGCGATGGATTTTTCGGAAGAGACCAACCAGCCTTTATACTTGTCGTTTCCAGTGTGCGCAGTGAGGAAGTTCTCTCTCGATGTCTTGTGCCATCCTCAACAGTCCTTGACATTGATGTGACGAGGAAAAATTCGCCGCTTGTCATTGGTCCATTCGTTACTCCTTACGCCTTGAGACTCGCAGCAGGGGCATGTGGTAATCTGTCCGATCGGTCGCGAGCGGTCACTAAAATTGAGAGGAATTCAAGGGTGAAGATACCTTCAAAACGGCAGTAAACCAATGTGCAGGCGCGAGAGGTCGGATG
Source organism: Armillaria sp. CMW 4456 (assembly GCA_028551335.1). Classification (NCBI taxonomy): domain Eukaryota; kingdom Fungi; phylum Basidiomycota; class Agaricomycetes; order Agaricales; family Physalacriaceae; genus Armillaria; species Armillaria sp. CMW 4456. Next base: position 50,606 of record JANDKJ010000233.1, read on the forward strand.
GATATTGACAAGCTGTGCAATAATTCTCCGATACCGTCGACCTGAAGGTCCAGTTCGAGCATTGAACCATCACAACTCAGGAATTCGCGATTCAACTGTACGAACAAGCGAATCAAGCAAACCATCTCGATCTTGACTGAGTTAGACTATTGACGTGTTAATTGACGAATGCGGACGAAAATGCTTCATCGACAAGCCGTAGGAACTAGGACTTGACAAGCAAAGGACGTCCAAAGACAACCGAGGTTGCTCTGTCCTCGCATATATTGGTCATCAAAAGACTACGCGGCGCAAAATCAGCACCGCCATTGCAAGGGAGTACTAGGAAACCACTTTTTTCGTAAGTAATCCAGTTGCGTCAATGTAGGCACATACCGAACCACCAATGACCAAGTATGCTCCGGCAGCCGTGAGTCCGAAGTACATCTCTCCCCGGCACGTAAGTCAATTGAAGGGTAACCTTGGCGCTATGTAACGACTGCGTAAGTGCCTCCGGGAAGTCCCCAATCGAGACAGTATTGGTCGCAAAACAATGAACGCATTAATGACTATAGCTTTGAAAATGCAGCAAACGATGACACTGACGCATCATCGACGAAAGGGCCAGTAGGGCAAAAGTTGTAGGAGAAAAGGACAGAACCGAACGCAATCATCGGATTTCCACAAACGGTCGTGTCAACATGGATAATGATTCCATTATGCCTCGAAGTTCGAGGGGGTGGCGTTTCGTAGCTACATAATATGGATGGACCATGACAAATGGAGTTAGTGATTGCGACTTATGAAGGGGCCAAGTTGAACCATCCGTAAGGTCCTATCAGAAATCTGGCGAAGATTTTATTGTTCAGATATGTCTCGTAGCTGTAGAAGCAGAATGTTGCCGGGTCATGCGGATGTTGTGAAAAGACTTGGTGGGACGAAGTAAACGGCAGGTGATCAGGGTCGTCGAGACCGGCTAGTGCTGTGCCTTGTTTAGCAGGCATCCATGATTGCTTCCGTTTTGACCCCCCGAAATCTTAGAACACTTGCTACAGTACGACATGCTACCGCAGAATGTTCAGCAGGTGAAATAGTGTTGTAAAGGGCCGCTACGAGGTATTGGGGGAGTTACTGTTGGAGACCCGGGCTAGGCTTGGGTTGCTTGACAGGCTATTTCGCGTCACTATTATTCAACTGATGCGCGGCCAGGATGGAATATCAGAACAATCCTGAACGAGATATTTGAGGCAAAATTACAGTTCAGATGTACGAACTTGGCAAGATTATCAATAATCGCAAGGGTCGGTATACACGGGAAACGCTTACTATTCAATTCAACTCGACGCGTCGGATGCGAGTATGAACTGCGGAGGACAGCCTACAAGGTCTAGGTGGCTCTTTCTTGTCGCCTTAATACCGTAAACAAGCGATGCAGCTGCACCAAGGGAAGCCTTTGGGGCCTTTCGTGCGCCATGATAGCCGCATTTTCAAGACTTGCTAAAGTTAGCACTATACTATGTGTTTGAATGGTTGGCCTCAGGCGTGTCCACGGTTGTAGACCACTCATGGATGAAGCGGGATATCATTGTTGAAGTACACCTAACCGCAGCGATTTCGCGTCGACACGGAGTACCACGATCAAATAAGCGACAAGTCTGCCACGGCAGCCGCGAGCGTGGTTAGCCCTCCGATTCTACCAACCCAGATATCTACGTCCGACAACTCTTTTGAGCCCCAAAATTGACCTGATCTCCAAGCCTAGGTCCCAGACATCGTTGTCCTCGAGGAGAGGGGTACAAATCCACTAGCAATTAATATGAAGTCATGTAAAATAGCTTGAATAGATCCACAGTCCAAGGTATGCACTAATTTAGGCTACATAATGAGGCAATCATCATTCTTCTCACGAGCAGCCTGTTCCTCCTCCGCCGCTAATGCAGCCTTCTCCTCTGGCGTCAATAACTGCAAAGTAATCAGACAGGGACCTGATAGAATAACGAAATCCCGTACCCCCTTCTCTTCACGTGCTCGCAGAGCTTTTCTCCGGCTCTCCCTCTCAGCCCTCGCACGTCTTATGGATACAATAAGTAGTGAAAGTTTGTTGATGGATACAGATTAAGCAGTTGAAAAGACAGGCGGTGGAACAAATGATGTGGAACGAATTGCAGGTTCGGGTTTGTTATCAATATCGTGCGCAGGATTTGGTGAGGGCGGCGACGTGACGAGGATGATTGACGGTTCAGAAAGAGATGAGCTTAAGCGTCATGAGTGACTTAGCAGCAGAGATGAATGAAAACCTACCGGTCAGTTTTCGAAAATGCTTTGGTTAAGGACAATGAAGGTTTCGAAGAGGTAGAGGCTGATGACGAACTTGAAGCCTCAGAAGACGATGGTATAGACTTTTTCACTGCACCAACAGCTGCCGCGCCCACAGCGGACGCCTTTGCGTTAAGCGACTTGGCATTAGCAGTCATGGAGTTGGTGTTTATGCTCAAAAGTCGACTAGCGCCAGAAACTGGAGTCGGGGAACAGCTGTGATCACTTGGGAAGCGATGGGACGGGCAGAATTGCTTGTGACATTTCTGTGCCCGACTATGAATTCCATGTGTTTAATAGAGAATGAAACATAGACGCACATCGCAGCGAATTGGTGAGTAGAGTGTTTTGCCACACTTGACCCTCTGGCATACAGGTAAGGACTTAGTCCTGGCTTTTCCTGTCGTAGCACTGCATTCTGTGGAAAGATGAAATTCCAACTTAACATTTGGATTCTGCCCAGGAGGTATTGCTACGGGCTCGTTGCACAAGGGACCTATAATACGACTATAAGCAAAAGCGAGGATATCTGCCACTAGATAGTACAATTTGGAGCCACACGGTTGTGCTTGGTCTCGTCATATTTCAGGCAGTTATGGTCCTTTGCGAGGAAATGCTCCTGGCAGTACGGCAATTCACAATGCTGGCATTTGAAGGGTAGGAAGTCGACAAGGAGGCAGGAAGGATGGGAACATTGCTTTCCAATAGCAAGCAATTGTGCGTCTTGAGCCATGAGAGAATAGAAGATGGATAGTAGAGAATACAGATTTTGTAGTGATGACCAGTACTTATAAAGAAAGAAAGAGGGCTTACGCGTCCCAACGACGCCTCCTGGTCGGAGGTCAGTAAGCACAGCCAAGAATCTCGAAGATTCCAGGAGAGAGTCTTCCATAATTGGAAATAAATCGAACCAAAATCGCCCTTGCACCGAATGCTTCTATACATGGTGATGATGACATAATCCACAATCTCTTTGGGAATAAGGCCTTGTTACTCAAACTCCCTCAAGTCCTTACAGTGAGGCTTGTCGTCAAGCGGCAAGTTCACCAGGCATCATGTCCATGAAGACGCGGAGAAAATCCAAGGCGCTAGCTAGTGCATCTGAGGATGCTGCACCTAGCTCCCCCCTACCTCAAGACGACACGAGTTTCAATATTTCTATTCCTGATGACCTCGACATTGACACTCTTTCAACATTAATTCCTAACGCGACACTTGCTTGCCCTTCGTCGGATACTATTCTTTTCTTCTATCGTCTTGCCCTGTCTCAAGCAGCGGATTTGGATGCCACCCAACGAACAGTCGATGAATTACGCGCTCAGGCCGAGAAGACAGACGTCGAACTTGATCAGGCGCTGCAAGACAAGGAATCACTTTCTGTGGATTTAGGGACTCAATTAGAGGCTACGCAGATAGAAGTGAAGGAACTGAAGCAGGAAAGAGACCAGCTTGGTGAGTAAGTAAAATTCATAGTTGATCCTGCGGCTCAACGTCATTGTAGCTTCCTCTCAAGCTGAGTTGAAAGCCGAGATAATACGACTTTCTACGACCCAGTCCTCGTCTTCTACTGAGCTTGGAGATGTACGGCGGCGTTTGGAGGACTGCGAACGTGAAAAACGCGACGTCATGGCTGTCGTGAGTCGATTGAAACAAGATGAGACTCAACGCGAAGGTTAGCCCGATTTCACACTTTTTCCCCCCATGACTTGACTTTTGTGTGCAGAGGAAATTCAAACTTTAAGGAAACATCTTAAGGATGCGCGTCAGGAACACCAGACATTGGAGAACCAAGTCCGAGAGTTGCGGTCTACGGAGACGTCCACAAAGTTCAAGCTTGAATCTCTTTCTCAGCAACTCGAACTTTCGCAGTCAGAAGTCGAACGTACCAATTCCGAACTCACTTCGAAGTCCGAAGAGTTTACTAAATATCGGCGCACCAAGCAAGCTGAAATGGTCACCCTTCAGGCCAACCTTGACACGGTTTCTCAAAGCAATGAGTCGTCACAGTCTTCTCTCAAGGCTCTCCAGTCCTCTCACACGTCTCAGACGCATCAGCTCACCCAAGCCTTGACCAAGGTGCAAGACCTTACCGGACAGCTTGCTGAACAGGAGGCCTCGTTTACACAGGAGATAACCTCGTTGAGACGCTTGGTCACGATGCTGGAGGTGAGAGAGAAAGAGGCTAAAGAGTTCGTGTCATCGATAGAGAAGGAGTGGGACGCTGTTGGAGAGAAGGCTGATAGACGAGAGAACGCTTTGCGGCTCGAGGTAGAGAGGGAAAGGAAGGGCAGAGAGGATGCAGAGAAGCAAGTGGAGCGGCTGGAGATTGTCATCGACAGGATGGGCAGGGGAGAATTACCAGTTCCTGGTCGTACTCCTGGGACTCCAGCCAGAGGCATTCTCGACGAAAGTCTCGACGGCATGATGGGTCTAAGCCCTACCGTGGCAATGGCGAGCAAGGCGCAAAAGACTGGCAAGACTTTCACTGAAGTTTACGCTGATTATGTCCGTCTTCAAGAGGATTATGCAAAGAAATCGGCAGAGTATGATCACATGGATCGTACATTGACCGAAGTACTCGCACAAATTGAAGAGAGGGTTCGTTCTCTTGCAAGGATGTATACCCAAAGTCTAACATGTCATTAGGCCCCCATTCTTTCCCAGCAGCGAATAGAATATGAACGTCTGCAGACCGAAGCAGCTCAGCTGGCATCCCAACTTGCACAAGCACTCTCTGACCGCGACAGTCAGGTCATAATTGCTCAAGAGAACGCACAAAAATTGAGCAAGAGTCAACGTGAAAACGCACTTCTCGAAAAGCAGCGCGATGATCTCGGTCGGCAAGTCCAAAACCTCCTTCGTGAAATTGGGCGTCGAGATGACCCTACTCTCCCTGCTGAGGAAGACATTACTCTCGAACACCAAGAATCCGACGTCGATGTCTAATCACCAACAACCTGGTCTTGTTCAGGTCTATTGGAGAGCTCCAGGAGCAAAACCAGAAGCTCCTCGCTATCACTAGAGAGCTGGCAAAGAAGTTGGAAGACGAGGAGAAGGAGTATAGGGCGCAGATGGAGCAGGAGCAAAATGAAGCTGTTCAGGAAGCTCATGCTATCATCAAGCATCTTGAAGAGAAATTGGAGAATGAGAAGAGGAGCAGCGAAAAACGCTTACAATCATACGTCAAGGAGCGGGACACACTCGCGGCCCTCCTCGCTCGTGCTGAGAAAGGCGTTGGTGCTAATGTACGTGTCAACGGCAACGCCACTACGGTGGCGCCTCCCTCCGATGTTGCGCGAGAATTGGCCGAAATCCAGAGCCAGTTCGAGGCGTATCGCACAGAAATGGGCATCGATTCTGTCAAGCTGCGGGAAGAACTCCTTCTTGCTCAGAAGGAGGCGGCCAAATTACATGCCGATCTTGCCAAAGAGAAAGCACGAAGCGAGTATTACAATGGTGCGGTGCTTTTCAACTCTTGCCCATCCGAAGTCTGATGGTCATTAGAGCGAAACCAGATCAATCAAGATCAATATAGTTTGCATGCTCGTGAACTAGACGACCTCGGCAAGCGAAACCAACAGCTGTCCGATCAATGGACTCGAGTCGACATCGAATGCCGTCGCGTGACGGAAGATCTCCGACTGGCCAACAGTCGCACCGAACAACTTCGTAATGAATGTGCAAATCTACGTGCTGAGAAGAAAATTTGGGATGTTCGTTGTTTTTCATTTGTTTGGAAGAGTCTGCTTAATCATAATTTAGGATATACAACGCCGGCTTGTTGAGGAAAACAAGACCTTGACCTTGGAGCGCTCTCACCTCAATGACCTGATGGGCAGTGTCCAGAGAATGCACAATGATCTTGAACGATCTGGTGAGAATGACCGACGTCGGTTGGAAAGCCAGCTGCAACTTTTGGAGACACAAGTGTATGTCGTTTTCTTGCTCCTGTGGATTGCGTCTTCATTATTGATGTCATATTCTAGGCAGGATTCACGCACCCAATTGACTGAAGAGCGAGACAACGTCCGAAACGTCACACTGCAAAAGGATATCGAACTCAAGGAACTTCATTCTAGACTAGACAAGACTGTAAGCATCAATCTCACTGTTCGCTAACTCAATCTGATATCCAGTAGACCGAAGACCTTTCCAAGATCCGGGAAGCTCTTGTCGGCGCGGAAACTAGCAAGAAGCACCTCGAGGATCGTATTGTAGACCTGACTCGACAAGTTCAAGGCAGCGAGGAAAAACTTGCGGTATACGAACGACGCTCGGGTACTCTCAATACTTCTCGTGGAAACCAGGATATGAGCAAGGAGCAACAACTAGAGGCGGAGGTCGCGGAGCTTAGGTATGTGACATCCCTGAATCCTCGCTCTGATGATATATATTATACGACAGGGCTGAGTTGAAGATTGCCAAAGTGGATCTTCAAGCAGCGAGAGAACAACGCCTGCAATTCGAATCAATCAGTCAGGCTGCTGAGGCTGCACTTGAAAGCTTGCGGTCTACTCATGAACAGTACACAACTTCGACTGAAGCACAATTCACGAAGCTCGAGGTATGTGTCCAATTGGGTTCCCTCAATACATAGCTTGACGACGTATCCTAGTCGGAGAACAAGGCCTTGCAAGAGAAGTTAGAGGCAGCTCAGCAAGGCGCTATACAGGCTACAGCTAAATTGAATGAACTTCAAAAGACATTCGAAGCAGAACGAAGCGCTTGGACAAACGACAAGAAAACTCTGGAAGAAACTATCATTGATCTGAGCACTTCTGAGAAGCACTCAGAGAGCGACCGGACAAGTCGCGAGCAGGAAGTTCGTTTGCAAGAAGAGCGTGTCAAGGTATACCTCCTGGTTCCAGTGATATATTTGCATGCTGACTCTTCTCAAAGGTTGCTGAGGAGCGCTACTCGAATGAGTTGGTCGCACATGCCGAATCTAGGAAGACTATCGAAGCTCTGAACGCCCAAATAGCCACCTCCCAAGCGGCGGTCCGTGACAGTCAGGTTGCAGCCGACACGGCGACCGCTAAGTTGGCTGCCTCGGAAAGAAGCTGGGAGAAGCAGAAAGAGACGTTGGATGCTGAGGTTGCAGAAGTAAGACGCCGGTAAGTTTCGTGATGTGCCTTGTCGATTCTGTACCTGAAATGTGATCTTTCTTCTAGCCATCTGGCTCTTCAGGAGCAAAACAAACTTTTGCATGCACATTTGGAAGATGTTAGCAGCCAAGCAACACGTATCAAGCAAGCAGCGAGCTCTTCCGATGCTCCTGTCGGCGACGATGAAGGTCAAGCTTCCGTTGGAGACGATGCTAAGTTGTCAGAACTGCGATCACTCGTTGGCTACTTGCGGAAGGACAAGAACATTTCCGAACTTCAGCTTGACCTTTGTAAACAGGAGAATCTGCGATTATCTAAGCAAGTGGACTATCTGACGCAGACCTTGAACGAGACACGGACCACACTTTCGGAGGTAGGCTGCGTGTTGTCTCTTTCTGTGCTGCCGCCTCATGTGTGTACTAGGAGCGCGAACGGGCCGTGCAGACCGCAGCCTCTGCGACCCAACATGCTGAACTTATCGAACGTATCAATCAGGTCAACGTTCTCCGAGAAAGCAACGCTACCCTTCGTACGGAGAGCGAACGCCATGCGAAACGCGTCAAGCAACTGGATGCCCAGCTTAAACAACTATCCTCTCAACTCGACCCCGCGAAAGAACAAGCACGTGTCGCACAGGCTGAACTTGAGGCTGGCAAAGTCCACATCCAACGACTCGAGGAGGAAAATAAGCGGTGGCAGGAACGGAACACCCAGCTTCTAAGCAAGGTACGTTTGTACTTGGTTGCTGTGTTCAATCTTGAATAACATTTGGCAGTATGATCGTATCGATCCCGTAGAATTGCAAACTCTCCAAGATGAGAACGGCAAGTTAAAGGAGGAGATTGCCGCTCTCAAGGAGGAGAATGTCCAGGCAAAGACTGTTGGTCAGAAGCTGAATGACAACTTCAGGAAGTTTAAGGGTAGTATGGACCGTCTCAGGACTGAAAAGGCGGAATTACTTGAGGAGAAGAATACCCTGACATCCAAAATCCAAGCTCTCGAGGCAGAGAAGGCTTCGCTCCTATCCGATAAGGCCACCACTGCTCAGTTGACTTCTGATGCTGCACAACAAGAGACTGCAATGATTGTATGTCTATTTCCCGTTCTTCATGTCTAAAGTTACTTATATCTTTGTAGACACAACTGAACAAGGAGAAAGAACAACTGATCTCCGAGCGTGATGCACTTCTGAATTTGAAGAAGGAGAACGAGGAGCTGAAGGCAGAGCGCGATAAACTCTTGACTGAGAAAGCGGCTGCAGGAACCATTTCTGCCCTTCCCACAGACAGCGGCATTGAAGAAGCCAGAAAGTCATGGGATTCCGAGAAGGCAGAATTAATTAAAGCCCGTGAAGATGCCCTCGCAAAGGCCAAGGTAAGCCATAATTTCATCGCTCCTAATGATGCTGAACCGTGTTTAGGATGTAGAAGGGAATTACGAGACTACGAATAGAAACCTTGAGGCCACGAAGCTTGCCTTGGTATGGTCCTTCCTTTACTAGCTTATAAACTCTCTAACATACTTTTTAGGAACAAATGAAAGGTCGGGTCAACTCGGTGAACAAGGCGTGGGCAGAAGATAAGGCCAAGGCCAAGTCTGAACAAGCAGCAGCCGTTGCCACCGCCCTGGAGAAGCAGAAGAAAGGGTTGGAAAATTCAACTTCTTCAGCCCCTGCCGATCAATCACAGCAGCATGCTGACGAGCTGAAAGCCTTAGAGAGTAAGCTAGCAGCCAAGTATGAAGAAGATTTAAAAACCGCCGTTGAAGCCGCGAAGGCGGAAGGTGCTCCTTCCCAAGTTCAACTTGATGCAGCAGTAGAGAGAGGCCGAATGGAGATTTCGAAGAAACTGTCGTTGAAGGACGCCCAGCTTATTCGGAATCAGACCAAACTGAAGGAAGTCGAAACCCAGATCAAAACACTCGAATCCCAGGTCCGTCAGTGGCATCAGCAGGGTCTCATTCCTGAAGAAGAGTTTTTGTCCTTCACACGGCCTACACCCAGCGCGGCACCGGCCGCAACTCCAATCGCATCGTCATCTCAACCTTCCACGTCCACAGCAAAGCCGGCGCCGCCGACAGGCCCTGCAGCGACCTCTACGGCCTCCGCATCCCAAACAAAACCCTTACCAAATAAGGCACTTTCGGGCCCGCCTCAGCGGGGACGAGGTGGGGCTGCCCGTGGAGCAGAACGTGGACGTGGTGGCCCAGCTGCACGTGGGCGGCTGATGCCTGGTGCTGCAGCTGCCCAAGGACCGCCACTTAGTGTCCTTGGTGCTGCCGCAAAAAGACAGAGGGAGGAAGCAGACGATTCGCTTGCCAAACGTCTGAAAACAGATGATAGTCAGGATGCTGGTCCTTCAGGGACCCGACCAGTCACCATCAAACGTCCACAACCATCCTCATGATTCCGTTGTTCATATCGTCTTGTTGTATCTCATTCAGTAATCTCTGTACAGCAATTGTATCTTTATTTCGCAATACGACACCATCACTGTTCATCATCTCCATCATCATGTGTCTCACCCGTTAGCGGGTTCCGAAACTTCTTACTCAGGCCTCAGCATGATGGATGCTAAACGCATGACTCCCATGAGGGTATTGATCTACACTCACCTGACCCTTTACTAAGAGAACGTGCTCGCATCATTTCCAGTGCATAGAAACCCCCTGAAAAGCGTGATACTTGACAAAGCGTCCCGCCAAAGCTTACCAGTGAAATCAAAAAAAATTCACACTGTGCATCAAGCCGTCCGACCCGGGAAAAGACAAGAGAATGATGGCCGGCCTGATAGATCGCTTGCGTCCTGCAGCGGATACCAATCCAGGTAAGATCCAAGATATTCAATATCGTATCGGAGACCGATCCGGGTCATGGAAATGCGTTTAAATAGTGGGAAACCAAGTGTCCTCAAACCATCATTCACATCCATAACTCCCAACCAATCCTCTCCCATCTCAGTACTTCATTACCTCAAAACTTTACAATGGCCCCCACAATCAAAGTCGGTGATACCATCCCCGAGGCCACCTTCAACTACATTCCCTACACTCCCGAGCTTGAGAGCAAGGTATGTCCCAACTTCGAAATATCGCGACTTTGATACTGACATCGAGGACTAGCTTGCCTGCGGTGTTCGTGAGTGCTGTTCAATTCCAAATTGAAATCGTGATCGCTGACGGCTGTGACCAGCCATCAAGCTCAACACCTCCCAATGGAAGGGCAAGAAAGTTGTCATCTTCTCTGTACCTGGCGCGTTCACCGTAAGCAAAAAGCTAGCAAGTTCTGTCAAATCGCACCCTGATATCATATTATCCCTAGCCCACCTGCCACGTTAACCACCTTCCTCCTTACCTCGAGAAGTACGACGAGTTCAAAGCCAAGGGCGTCGACACCATTGCCGTCGTTGCTGCCAACGATGCCTTCGTTTTGAGTGGATGGGGAAGGTTCGAGGGTGTTGGGGACAAAGTACGCCCGCTGCCATCACCGACCTTTTCCCCTCGTTTCTGATGGGTCATTTTCAGATTATCTTGCTCTCCGATGGAGACGCCAAGTGGTCCGCTTCCCTGGGTCTTTCCATAGATTTGTCTGCCATCGGTTTCGGTACCCGTACCGGCCGCTACGCCTTGATCCTTGACGATCTCGTTGTCAAATATGTTGAGGTACTTATTCAACTTTCCGTGACAATCCATCGCTAAACCACTATACAGCTTGAGCCCGGCACTGATGTCACCGTCTCTGGTGCTGAAGCCGTACTTGCCCAGTTGTAAAGGACTTACCGTCCATGTATCACCAAATTATTTGCAGTAGCAATGTTTATTAGAACGCAATGTTTTTGTTAGAAGCAACGATCTTCCCTGAAAACCCATTCTTTCGTGAATATCATCAAGTACAAGGTTGAATGATTGATTAAAACAGTCCATGACTTGGAATCCCCTACTGTCAACTTCGTCGTACTATGGTTCAAGACGGCACTCTTGTACCGTTCTTGTCGATGCACCACGTATCCGACCACCACTCATAGAACGCACACTTCGGCAGCAACCCTTGGGGCTCATCGCCTGCGTCTTTCAATAGAAGGGCCACAACTCCATGGGGCGGAACAGCTTTAGCAGTGAAGTTACGGACGGCGGTCCCATTATTCGTATGCGTCCATAGGTCCTGCAAGAGGTCAGCATACATCCTGGAATATAAGAAATCGACACCTTACCCTAACGGCATACTGTCTACCAGCACGTATCCAAGGAGACTCTGTCAGGTTGAAGAAAAGATCTGCGGGTTCGTCCAAAGAATTAATCTGATAGCAGAATCATCAAAAGTCCATTCTGCAACTCATAACTCATAACACATTACCAGCATGAAAACTGTCCCATTCTGGCTTTCTCCGCTCCAAAACACAGCTGGATGCGCCGGGTCGAAGGTATAGTCAGCCTGTTAGCGTGAAGATCCGATCAATCATCCTTCTAGTGAAAATTGGTTGAACTCACGTTGATCCCCCATCTGAATGGAACCACCCCAGTGCCGACAACTGGATCTTGATTTATAGCAATGATTTCAGTGTTCTTGAAGATGCTCAGACTTTGCTCTGACACCGAAGAAAGCTGTACATATGCAAGTTAGCTGTTGTCTTCCGGTTGCAAAGTGAACCTACATCAGTCCCCTACATAAAAGTGTTGGATATACTCCATTTTAGTAAACCTTGGGTGCGACTCACAATGAGGAGCGGCGACTTGACAAAACTCCAAACTGTAAAATGGGTTTTGGATTCTTCATAGTTCAGGTCGCCGTTTCCACTGAGATTTATGAGAAGGTGAAGCACAGAGTAAATCAACCACTTCCTTACATTTGAAGCTGGACGCCCGCACTTAGTGTGTGAACGACAAAGACCAAATTCACTCACCATATCTAAATCATTATGACCATAGAAGTCGGATGCCCAGGAGTGGAAGGATATTCTGAAAGGACATGTCACTTTGGTACCTGTGAACAATTTCGGACACACGTACGAATTAATAATGCTAGCAATGGAAGCCCAGTTCGCGCCTAGAGATATCTTATAATTTACCTGAACTTCAAGGGTATGCAGTGGAAGTACTAACCAATATCGTCTGTCATCTACAGTTCCGATGAGCTGCATGACTGTGCTAAGAGCTTATGAGCTTACCCTCCAAGACTGTCCGAAATTTCTTGCCCACAACTGAGGTTGAAGCTGCATCGGACGTTAAACGACGAATGGTAGAGAAATATCTGAAGCCATACTCTGCCCCATTCGCATAAGGAAAACAACAACGGTGGATCGCCTGTCTCGGCCGCAAGGTTGGAAATTGCGTCTGCCATTCGCGAAAATTCTGCACGATGTGGTAAGGATATTGAAGCTTGTCGATTCCATGATACTTACTGCCAACCATGCCTTCCCTGATTATATCGTCAAAAGGTACTGGTATAGGCTTGAGCATCCTGCACCATGGGGAGATGAGGTTGGGCTTTACCGGCACAGTTATCGAATCTAATGAAGAAATGTTGAGTGACTGAGAATGATGAAACCATCTGATTTACTGACTTCAGGAGATCGAAGCCCCATTCTTGCTGAAAGAGTCTTGCGTCTCTATTGTGAATGCACATTTCAAAGGAGGCCTCAATAAAAATACCCGATTACAGCCTACCTAGCTTCGTTCTGGTATGAGCCCGGGTATAATTGGCAAGTGAACCATCCAGAGTCGCTGTACTGTATGCTAAGGATTAGTTTGAAAGAAACGACATCCTAGTGTTAATCTTACGATTCCAGTTTTCCTGTGTAGTGTAAATCAGTACGGCTGAGATGTGCGTAGGTGACGTAACATACAGTCCAAGTGCATGAATTTGATCGGTAAGTTTCCTCATCCCCGAAGGAAAGCGTTCCGCGCCTAAGAAATGAGCGTGAAGGTAATACGGAACACACGGAAAGGCTTACTGGCAAGGATGTCTCCACTAGAGCTTCGATTCCTTTCGGCGTAGCAATCATCTATGTTCACATACTCGTAACCTAAGTCCTGCCCGACAACGTTGGATCGGCCTGTAATGTGTCAGGCATGGACATAAATCACTCACGGCGAGGCCCAATGATACCAAGTATTTCGCAGAGTCTAAGACGAGGGTTTCGTTGATGTTGCACTACAATGATATTATTAAGTGGGACATTCTTGACACTTATGACGCGTACAAAATACGCATTCCAAGCTATAAAGCATTATGAGATGAGGGTGAGAAAGGGAAATTGGGGATACGTACTGTTCCAGCCCATGACTACGCATGATTTTTCGTCAGCACTGAGTATATGCAGCTGTAAGCAAACACATACATGGAAGGCGTCCCACGCCATTGTCCAACGCTACGGAGGATGGAATGCTGGTCACGAATGCTAGAATCGCTGGCAAACCCAGCCACGCAATCGACATGATGGACGTGCGTTTGCAAGCTACTGGGCCAATACTGCACTTATGCACCTTTAGTACTATGACTGAGCCAGAAGCATCGTCCACGTGAAGGATAAATTACACACCAACGTTAATATAGAGCACACTGAGGAAGAGGCAGGAAAAGGAGAGTAAAGTCACAAGGAGTGTCAGTTGGCGTCCTTCTGTACGGCACGGGAACGAAGGGCGTGATGCTGAGGTGGCAATAATGCTGATGATAATGATCTAGGTCTCCAGTGGAAGAATGGCCCGGAGAAACTAATTGGGCAGCAGAATATAGTTGTGGGAAGAGTGGAGAGTGCCTTCCAACCGTTGTTGGGTCCTGGAATGGAGACAGTGAAATTCACCTAGCTTACAAATAAACAGCAGCTTCTAGAAAACTTGGCAAGTGTATAGCGCATAAAAGTGAAACGTTGTCTTCATTAAGCTGGGCGAAGGCATCAGGGTCTAAGACTGAGACAGTACAGCATCGAAGACAGTAGCGTATAGTAATAAGTGAGGCTAGGTTCAGTTCCCGAGAAAGTGCCACAGGACACCGGATCGTTTTCCTTCATTTTAATGTAACCAGAACTGGGCGCAATCTTCGCGGTACGGAAATAATCAATATGTCGACCAAGAAGACGTGGAAGGGTTGTGCCAACTGCCAGCCTTCACGGTAGCTGCTTCCGGGCACGTGATTGTTCCCACGACAAAATTGGTATAAATTTTTTTTTTTCGCACTGTTGAGAAATGACCTTCTCCTTCCCCAACGCCTACGTTCAGAACGTCTGACTCTCGTCGCCGGTGAGCCTCCTTTTATGTTGCCTTGTGATGAGTACTGTATATATCACACTGAAAAATCCGAATTCTTGGTTTTCAATCATTTATTTTGACGTTCTTACAACAATCTGAACTCGTCTTCAATCTCCTCATCGTTTCAACTCATACTCACTCTTACCTCCTTTGCAGGACTTTATATCATCAAGAAATAACGAGGTAAGTCAACTTCAATATTCTTTGCGCGGGATGAGACCTTTACTATTCAGTTATCCCTGTCTTAATCACTATGTCGAGACGTTTTTTGTTCTGATCTTTTTTTCCATGTCTGCAATCACGATCACCTTGCTAAAAAGATTCTTTTCAGGTCCTCACCGAAGGCGCATGAGCTCGTTGGATCTCTGCCAAGTTAATGTTTCTTCATTGCTACATGTAAATTCATGTCAAATAGCACATAAATACACTATTCTACATCAACGTTGACAATTTTGATGTCCTCAAAGGGCTTGTCGGCCTTGTTTGCTTTAACATTCTCAATAGCATGTACAACCTCCAAACCTGAGATGACGCGCCCGAAGATTGTATGCTTCTTATCCAACCACGGTGTGGCCGTAGTGGTGATGAAGAACTGGGACCCATTGGTGTTTGGACCAGCGTTCGCCATGCTCACGGTATAAGGCCTGTCCATGTACATTAGTACAAAGGAACTAACTGAAAGTAACAACCTACCTGTCATGCCTTAGGTCGTCAGAGAACTCATCTTCAAACTCTCGTCCCCAAATGGACATGCCTCCAGTACCGTCTCCGAGGGGATCTCCAGTTTGAATCATGAACTTAGGAATAACCCGATGGAATATGATCCCTTCGAAGTATCCGCTGCGCGCATGACCAACAAAATTTTCGACAGCCTTGGGTGCCTGCGCTGGGAACAGCCGCATATGAATGTCACCTACTGTCGTGTGTATGGTGGCCGAATTGGCTAGGGGTGATGGACCATTCAACGCGACAGGCACAGCAGAAGCAATGTTCTGTTCTTCACGTGTGGGTCTTTCGTTGAACACATCTCGCTCGCCTTCTTTATTGTCCCTAAGAGGCGATTAGTGCTAAACGGCGAGCTTTTAATCGTGACACGTACGGCTCCGAACGAGTGAAGATGTAGAATCTAGGCCGCTTGTAAGCTGTACTGAAGAGAGAAGGATCTCGTTGGGCTTTATCAGCTAGGATCGGATTCGCTGAAGCGGCCATCGCCTAGAATCGAGTTTAGGCTGAAAACACAGGGATAAGTGAGTAAAGACGCTACCATTGTGGTGACATTCCGTTTGGCCGGAGCTCCTTGGTACACGCTCACATTCAAAAACCGATTGGATTCATCCTTGCCGAGAAGGCGAACTACACGATTGGTGACAGTGTTGACGACTGCAAGGAGTTGAGCAAGGCACCTGAGCTGATGAAGAGTGCAATACCTTTTACTCCTAGCAACGATGGATAGATAATGAATGCACCGCTCTCGTCCCAGATCGCATTGCTCCAGCGTCCAGGAATCAGGCCGTCTGGTCCAGGCAACTCGAGCTCTCTCTCTATAGCTAGCCGTCGCCCAAACTCCATGTCATCAACCTTGTACACTGCGGTACCCGCCTGCTGCATCTCTTGGACTGCAGCTAGTGATTCATCGTATTTGCGATGAAGTTTACCGGTCAAGAAAGTAAACATACGAATTTGTCGATCTGGCAAAGAGAATGTGACAAAGGAGGATGAATCAGGCGAGAGGGTTATGCACGTCGGGGTAGATTTTGACTTTTTGAATTCGTATAGATCGGTCTCACTTTTGAAAGACCAAAGCCCAGGTACGTTTTTAGGCAGCGAGAAGGGTTCAGAGGGCTGCCAATACTCTACAAAACCTCCCTCGTCGGCGGATATCACACAGTCATAACGATCACTATAGGCCATGACATGGACAGGAGATCGGTGCAGACTTTCGATGGTTTCGAGTGGTGTGCCGTCTCCTCGACCTTCATAAAGTTTAATTGTTCCTGAGGTTGAATCGGACCTGGGACAAGGTGAGTGTGATACATAAACCGTTGCAAAAGAACCTATTTACACGGCAAGCAATCCAGCCTGTCCACGTCGATGCACCCAGCAACATGAATTTGGAGTGAAGCCCAGGGTGATGATATTAATCATGTCTATATAATTTATCAACTTCGCACTGGGAAGGGTCCCGCTCTGAACATACCAAAGTTTACGACGTCGAACACTTTAGCGGTGCCATCATCGGACACCGTAGCAAAAAGCTGCCCGTCTGCACTTGCAGATACTGCTTTGACAGGGGTGAGGTGAGCGCGGTAGTGCTTTACAAACTCGATGCCATTGTCCTGCTTCTTCCAAAGTTTGAGATGACCGTCAACGGAGGTTGTAATGAGAAATTCGGTCCTAATTTCATGTCAGTATATAATTCTGCGGAAGAACAGTGGCCATACTTGGTGATGACGCAGAAGTTTATCACGTCCCGGTGCATAAAACTTTTGTAGTATTGTTCTGCGTCAGGGAGATGTTCTAGATACAAGCGCTCATGGGGCAGTACTGCGAGAAAAATTCTAGGTTTGTTGAGGCTCAAAAATGGGTATACAAGACGAAACGCTCACCTTTCCGCTTTTTCTTCACGCTACCCTCTGCGTCTGCTGGTATTGGCATTGGTCCTACATCGTCATCGTCATCATCATCCTGGTCTTGAACTGGAGTGATATCTGCCGGTTCTGCATCGGCACCGTTTTCTGCAATGATCCTCGCGCGCTTTCCCAGTACAGGCTCTGACATGATGGAGCGAAGTTTGCAGCGCGTCGAACGAGAGTTGAAGTGCTTTGTTTGGTCCAACCATCATGAGCAAATACGAGATCAACTGCCTAATATGATGTAATTTTTTGACTGAAGCTAAAGCACTTCGAACAAAATCCAACTTGCAACCAACTTGCGTTGACCTTTGTTGGGAGGAGACTGATTCAGTGTCAATTTTCTCTTCCTTCCAAGATATTCATGGTCATTCGATGCTCACATCCTCTCGACTGCAAAAGCCAAGCCCTAGTCTTCCTCGATGGATTCATTCAAGCTCAAACAAACTGACTCAAATACAACGACGACGAGCACCCGGGCCAAGCAGTATTTCGGTCAAGCCGGCTAGCGTTACCGTAAAGGAGAAGAAGGATGCAGAGACAGCGACAGTGCGACAGAAACCCCGGCGCCGTGCGCAATGCTTCTGTTTCTTACTGCTATTTGGAAACTAAGACTCGTTTTCTAGGTCAAAGAAATGAATTTGGTGTCCAGCTATTGTCGCAATCTCTCCATGAACAAGTCTTCAAGAACTGTTATTTCCAACCACCTCCGGAAAAATACACTAACATTGCCCGTTCGCACCTAGAAATGCACGAACTTAACCCATCTCAAGGCTCAAAACTTCCCGCCACCGAATTCACACTTCCCCCGCTTCAAGGCAACAATCTTCTCGAGCATTTCTATAGATTAGGCTCGTCCAATGCAGAACCCTACCTCTCGCTAGCCAAGTCGTTCGCTACGGCCCAGTTACACCCTCCTCCAGAACACTTGAACATACAGGCTGGATGGACAAAGTACATCTATGAAAGTGATGGATCAGGATACCACGAACATGTACCATACCCTATACACGAGGGAAAACCCGAGCAAATGCTCTGTTTCGACATCGAAAACCTTCCCAAATACCATCACTTCCCTATCTTGGCCTGTGCCGCGTCTCCTAATGCATGGTACGCTTGGATATCTCCCTGGATATTAGATCCTACCAATACATCGCCAGAACAGCTTGTACCTCTCGGTCCTCCTGACGTTCCTCGCATTGTTGTGGGCCACAATGTGTCTTATGATCGGGCGCGTGTTCTTGAGGAATACCACGTCGATGGCACGAAAAATCGCTTCCTTGACACCATGGCGCTTCATGTGGCAGTTAAGGGAATTTCCTCCCACCAACGACCCGCCTGGATGAAGTACAAGAAGAACAAGGAAGAAGCTAAAGAGCAACGACGCGAAGCCGTCGAGGTTGTACGAAGTATGATTCAAGAGGTGCAAGGAAGTCTGGATGCACTACGCGATGCTGAGGCTCAAGGTGAAGTCGATGAGGAATGGAGATCGACTCTTGTCGCTCGTTGGAAAGAGCTACAGGAATATATGCCAACACACCAGGCTTCAGTGGAGCAGATGCACGATAACTTCATCCCTGGTCCTCCGCCGGGAAGCGACAACGTCGAGGATAGTGTGCAAAGCCGATGGGAGGATTTGACATCAATGAATTCTCTGGCCGACGTCGCAAAACTCTATTGTGGCATCGATCTTTCAAAAGATATTAGAGATGACTTTATGACCCACACCCCAGAGGCGATCCTTTCCGGCATATATGACTACATCAGTTATTGTGCCGACGATGTTAGGGTCACACATCAAGTGTACACAAAAGTGTTCCCTGGATTTTCTAAGAATTGCCCTCATCCTGTCAGTTTCGCGGGAATCTTAACCATGGGAAGCGGTTTCTTACCCGTAAATCAGGAGTGGGAGGCTTACTTGGAGCGTGCAGAGGGCCTTTGGAACAAGATGTCAAAACGTGTGAAGGATGGTCTAGAAACTCTTGCTAGGGAAGCTGTTAAGGACCATCCAGTCGGTGTAGAGGGAGGCGATGACAAGTGGAAGGGCGATCCTTGGTTAAGCCAGTTGGACTGGACTCCCAAGGTTGTTGGCAAGAGTCGGGGCATATTTCCTCCGGAGATAGAAGCCGAACCCCCCATAGAGGCATGTAATTCAATTCTCATCCATATTATCGTTGTTAACAAAGCGACACAGCTGCAAAATTCTCCAGTCATTCCGCGGTGGTATAGCCGCCTTCTCAGTAATCCATTCTCAACACATGCTATGACCCGCATTTTACCCCTTCTCTTGAAGTTGTCTTTCGAAGGACATCCTATGGTTTTCACGTCAGAAGAACAATGGCATTACCTTAAGGGCAAAAGAAAGAAGGTCTATTATCTACCTGGCACATCTAAGGGCACGACGACTTTACTGGGACCCAGGCGTGCACTCAAGCTCTTGAACGAGGGTCAAATGGGTTCGTGTGATGTCGAGTTGGCTATGAAGCTCTGCAGACCGGAGGATAAGCTGAAGGAACAGGTCCTGAAGCTCGCGGCGTCCGTTTACAGCAGAGGGCTGACACAGGAACAAATCAACGATGACCCTTGGTACTGTCAGCTGGATTGGACTGAGGTTACAGAGAATGCCTCTTCAGTTGTTTCTATTGCGAAGCCAAAGCGTAAACCTAAACCCGCCAAACCCGTCAAACCTCCATCAGTGTATTGGCCCAAGTGGTTTTGGGATCTGACGAAACCAAAGAAGGATATGCCTCCTGCAACGCTAGACATCACGATGAAGAATCGCTTTGCCCCCCTTCTACTTAGGATGTCGTGGCTCAATAACCCCTTATATTATTCTCGAGAATATGGTTGGACATTCCGTGTACCCGTACAGCCAGAGGATACGCCAATTCTTGAGAAGATGAAACGATTGAAGGCCCTTGATTTCCATGACGAAGCTGATGTACACCTTGAAACCCTCAAGCTTGAGGGCTACACATTCTACAAACTACCACACAAGGATGGCGAGACAGCAAACGTTGGGAGCCCATTGACGAAGACTTTCATGAATTATGCCATTGATGGAACGTTGAGCTGTGGTGCTGGTGAAGCAGCTAACGCGATTGTCGATGTTGCCGTTCAGGGCAGTTATTGGGTTAGTTCGCGGGATCGAATCATGCGCCAGATGGTTGGCTGGCAGGACCCCAAGACCAATGCGTGGGATATGGGTTTGCCAATCGCACAGGACTCTGAGGCTTGCGCAGAGGGAGAACGGCCAAAGAAGTGGGGCTTGATCCTTCCTCAGGTCATAACAATGGGCACCATCACTCGACGGGCTATTGAGAGAACTTGGTTGACTGCGAGCAATGCGAAGAAAAACCGTGTCGGTTCCGAACTCAAAGCCATGATTCGGGCGCCTCCTGGATATGCCATCGTTGGCGCCGATGTCGATTCTGAGGAGTTGTGGATTTCGAGCTGTATGGGGGACGCCCAATTTGGTGCTCATGGAGCCACTGCCATCGGTTGGATGACGCTCGAAGGCACCAAATCCGCAGGGACTGATCTCCATTCTAAAACAGCCAATATCTTGGGTACTTCTCGGAATCAGGCGAAGATTTTCAATTACTCTCGCATTTATGGCGCTGGTATGCGCCATGCGATACTTCTTCTCCAGCAGGGAAATGTGAATATGACTCCAGAAGAAGCTCAAAAGCTCGCATCAAATTTGTACATGTCAACGAAGGGCAAGAATACGTATCGGGCAGACATGTTCGGTAAGAAGTTTTGGTACGGGGGTACCGAAAGCTTCCTGTTCAACAAGTTGGAGGAGATAGCCTTGTCAAATTTGCCACAAACGCCTGCCCTGGGCTGTGGTATCACTCAAGCGCTATCCAAAAAGAACCTCCCAGAAGGCTTCGGTTCAGACTATCTACCTTCGCGGATCAATTGGGTTGTTCAGTCCTCGGGAGTGGACTATCTTCATCTACTCATCGTTTCAATGGACCATATGATCAAGCACTATGGTATCCAGGCTCGCTACCTCGTATCCGTTCACGATGAGCTCCGCTATTTGGTGAAGGAAGAAGATCAGTACCGCGCCGCCCTCGCTCTGCAGATTGCGAATCTATGGACTCGTAGTATGTTTGCGTACAAATTAGGTATGGACGATCTGCCTCAGGGAGTAGCCTTTTTCTCTGCGGTGGACGTCGACAAGGTGCTAAGGAAGGAAGTAGACATGCCTTGCGTCACTCCATCCCAGCCAGACCCCATCCCTCCCGGTGAATGTCTAGACATAACACAAATATTACAGAAGACCAGCAATGGATCTCTATGGCGGGACGGTCGCCCTATGGAAACATCGTTCAATGGACCTTTCACAGGTTCACTGGAGGGCTATGTTCAACCCAACTGTTTAGTTCACCGCTCCCCCAGCGCCGGCTGGCTTCAAGCGCAGTCAACGCAAGACTTTGGCGAAGTCAAGCACTTAGCTAAGGAAGATGCTGGAAAGAAAGGTACATTATCTACAGTGTCAAAGCCGAAGCCAGGCCGTAAGATCACCCAGTCTGATGATGACTGGGCTGAGATGATGGAACGGGTGTTACAGTCGGGTCGTGACCTTAGTCTATGGTAGTATATACAATTATAATACTTTGTTTTCATATCCCTGTACTTAACGTTGTATACTTATTCGGTTACATTAAGACATATCGCATTCATTAAGGTCTCGCTATCCTAGTCGATCAATATTGTGAGATGGCCCGGGGTTCATCAAGGTCAATGATTTTTACGCAGGTCTGTCGGTGCCTGTCTTCACAGTGGCAGTGGATTTCCTGATATCACAGTATTTTTTGTCAAGCTCAAACTCTGTAGACTTAGCTTATAAAGTGAATTCGGTTATAACGGATCGCTGGACTAGTATCCGATCAGATCGAGAGTTACAGACTCGGGTCTCAAGGGAGTCATCTCTTCCCCAACCCTTCCTTCACATTGACCGGAATACTGAACAGTCCTGTTTATTACGCATGGTGGAACGCCCCATGTGTATAGCTTGAAATCTTCTTCGTCATGTTATGATCTTGTCCACAATCACCTCTCCCTACTTCAGGGTGCCGCCACACAAAGATACTCCACTGGAGTTGATAAAAGCCTCACATCTCTTGTCTTTCAGAACCAATTTTAACTAATGATAGGACTGAGACTCGGATGAACACATTCTCCTGAACAATACAGTTGAAATCTCTCGGACATCTTCAGCTGAAATTTCTGCGTAGCGCCAAATCACGTTAGAAATGGGAACCTGTGTCCACTCTTTCATATTTTCCCCACGATCAGTTTCACTTCAAACAACGCCTTCGAGTTGCTCTCCTGGTCCTGACTAGATGTCCCTAACCCGCGTCCCGGTGAGCTTTTTAGACACTACATAGTTCTTCCGTATCATGTTCGCCACAAGAAATCGGGAGTTGAATATGAACTCAGGCCTTCAAAAACCCAGACCGTTTCTTATGTTTCGATGTCACAACCCTACCAGAATTGCCGGTATGTGGATAATCCACTAATGCTTCTAAAATTCTCATATGGCCTCATGCAGCAGTTTTCGCAACGCTTAGTTCTCGTATAAAAACTTGGAAGTTCCCACATATCACGGCCTAGACACATTTCCCGCCACAGCATAGTTGTCCCAATATCGCACCTGGGCCGCTGACATCGACAACAGACCGTTTCGCGTTGAAATGTGTCATCGACAACTATTGTTCCAACAGTCAGCGGGTTGTGGGCATTTGACGAAAGTCAGAGAGATCAATGTTGACTGCCGCTATCCCAAATGCTTCAATAGCTCTGTCCACCCACGGTTCTGTGGACAAAATGTGCCTTGCTCTTGTCGTCGATATTATTCCAACCCAGTGAGGAAAATCACAGCAGTAGTCAGTCATGTTTCTCTGTTTTTTTCTACGCCTTTAACCCTTCCTTAGATCCCAGGGATATGTCCTGGTTGCATGCAGTGCTAGTTCCTGTTTATATCACACCATTAGAAAGTAGACCTTTTAATTTTCATTGTAGACTTTTGACGTGAATTCAAGGGCACTTGCCCATTTGCACTATCGAGATCTTTGAACCGTTACAAATGTCGGTGGATCTCTTCTGCTGCGTCCGTTGATCGGCGGCAGCATACCTATGCGTCATATATAAAGATATCATCTCCAAAGGACTGCTTGTAGTAATCAATCTGACAAAGAGTTATTTTTCTGCTTACCAATTAGAAAGCATCAGCAGACGGAGATTGAGCCACAGTGACATGACTCTTGTCGGAAACCTGCTCGTACCTGCATCATGCCATTTTTACAGGACTCCGATTGCACACAAGGTACATCGGTTCCCAGCTTGACTGAACTACACTCGGTGCCAGAGATGTAACATGACTACCAGCGTTCAACTGGGGTCGATACTCAATGAATTACGGTCACCAGGTTACAGGTGGGCGTTGTATTTTCCTGCAGTGATTGACGAGAGTTGTCCTTCGGGAATGCGAACCTAAGAAGACGAACAAACAGGATACCAGAGGAAATGTGTGTACGTTGTCTTGTCAAGCACCCCGTCAGTTTTAACCTTTTTGGACTGACCCTAGGTCATCAATGACGATTGAAGAGATATCCCCTCTTGCGTAGAAACTCGTGATAGTGCTATTATGAAGTTCATGCGTTTCGTGACGATGATAGCGGTGTAGTGCAAAGACCACATATCATGTGGAAAATCTTTCAGGGTACAAGTTCAGAGCGAGCACTGCGGTATCCAAGGAAAGACCTGCATCATATGTATAGTCTTTGATCGTCAGAAGACACTCTAAGTTGAGTTGACGTACATTGACCTCTCCCAAGCTTTTGGCTGTAGGTTTCAGAATAAATATCTGAAAAATATGCATGAATGGTGAAAACAACGGTTTAGAATGCAATGATGCCAAAGAAGTAGGTTGAACACCGTGACACAGTCAAGGCCAGTGAAAATAACCGATGAAAGTTCACCCCATTCTATGGCCAAGTTTGAGCACCGAACTCTGGTCTCACCTGGGTAAAACATGCATCAGATACGACCCTATATATTTGCGCGATAGATAGTGCTGAGTAGTGTTAACGCTGAGTCGGCTGGTTGGAGCATTGTAGTGAATCACCGGTTATTGCCGACGTGATGTGTCATAGAATGCCGCAGGCTGTCATCTCGTCAATATCTCTCGCCGAAATCAATCAACGCAAACTGAGAATTAATCATCATTTTTCAGTGTATTGTCATTCAATACCCTACTGGCTGACACGTTATTGTTTTTCTCAGGCTTACTTCCCCTTCGTACTTGTCGTTCAGAACACACAGATTGAGAAATCGACACTGGTTCTGCGTCTGAAGATACGGCAAGTGTCTGATATTGTTATCGGTGAGCTCGGGAATATGGAGCGCTACAACTAATACTGGAATTTTTCTGCTAGACTCCTTCTGTGTCTTCAAGAGCTCCCTCCGAGTCACAGTGATCTAATTAACTATACATAGCTAAGGTGTGCTTACAGTGGGAGCTAGTCTCAATTACTACTGATGCATCCTTTAGTCGATGAGATAATACCGAGATGCGCGAATGGATCGGAGACCGTCGCCAAGACAAGTCATTCTCAAGATACCCAACCTCATCGGATCGTCTTTCAATGCAGTCATATAAGATATCCATACCCAACTTTCACGGTTTCAGTCTATTTTCAAGTTGTGGTCTTGTTGTGCGCATTGTCCCTGCACACCTTTCTCGACATTGGCCCTTTTTCCGACAGGGTAAGCAGGAAAACGGGATACCCAGTTGACTCTGATATCAATGATAACATCACAGTGCTTCAGCGAATGGTAATATAGTCCCTCTACGCGGTACCATTATGCCGGAGAGTGAATTGGTGTTTCCTAAACCTCGCAGATTTCCTTGTCGCTGTTCCGTCTCGACTTGCCGTCCTAAAGCCCCATTCCTTAGACTGCTTACGCTCTCGGGCTAGGCGGATGTGTCTATTCGCGTAAGTGTGTAAACACTTTTTGAAGAGGATTTCCTTCTGGGCTGGAGGGCGGTATCCCTTCCACAGTGATGGCTATAGTAAGCCCTTTGATGCCCCGGCTGACGTACCGACTCCATCTCTTACCTCGTGCTGCAATGCCTGTAATCTATCAACGGAGGGACTGCGGATATGTGAATTAACGTTGCTGGTCATCAGTTACAGTAACAAAGTGAGTTCTATTGTAACTCATCGACGGGCGAACTGTGTTGAAATTCTCACAGAGGACACTGAGCGGCGGAAATATCAGGAGTGCCGAAGCATCGCTACTATCAAAACATCAAGATTGGGTGGACCATATCCACGACCTTTGCGGTGTTGTGGATAACAGTCGGCGCCTCACTGTGAAACCACGAGGAGCCTCAACTATTTCTGACCTTAATTTCGCATGAGATGGATATAAGGATGAGGAGATAACCGACAAGGTCCAACCACGATCAGTACGGAGCACGCTGACATAGCTATCTTCGTCTCGTACGCTATAAGGTAGTACTATTCCCAGAAAATTGCATTGGTCGCAGTCGTCTATGTCGTCTCATCCAGGTCTTTCTTAGATACGACATGTTATCTCATGTGACCCTCGACAAAGAATTGACCATGACCATGCCTTATTCATACCAATTTTCTAGAAGCGAGTTTTGCTACCATTTTCGTTCCGGAGACTCTTCTCATTGCTCCTCCTCTCAGGAAGTTCTATTTGTGGCGATTGGAAGCAGCATGGCACCTTTAATTGTCATACATTGTGAGTTGAAAAGTAGACTACGACTATTCTGAATGGCGTCCGACACTCAGGCACTTTTTGGCGACCTGTTGGTGGGTTTTTTTAAAAAAAGAAAAACGCATTTTAGAGCAGAGCCTCTGCGTAGCCGTTTGTCTTCGTAATCAGGATACTTTGCCTCTGGGACCATTCTTGACTCGTAGTAGACCTAATGTGCACGGCATCCATTGTACTCAGATAAAGACTGATCGTTTATTAGCATGATTGGAAGTCAAGAAAAATTACTAGGTCTACACTCAACTCCGAGTCCAAGAATGGGTGTACATATATCGTTTTCTCAGTGATGGACTTGCGTACTCCTCGTAACTTAGCATGGATGGAAGAGTGTCGAGGATGTGGTAAGTCCGCAACTTGCGCACGGGGCTAACGGCTATGCCTTTTTTGTTTTGCATTATTTTGTACTGATCACTGCGACCGTTTCTTGACTTCGTACCACCACCTACGTCTTCACCCACGAATATACGTTCGTTCGAGTCATCCCCGACATGTCCTTTGCGCCTGTAGATGTCTGTTCTCAACAGAAAGACAGAAAGACTCGCTACTTTTACTGAGCATTCCGACTGGTCCCAAAACTGTGTGCAATTGAATGATGGCGTCCTTTTGTCTTTGTTCTTCGCCCATCGCTGTACCAGTCTTTGGTCAAGCCACAGCAACCTCCCAAGTCTGTCCTGTTTGTTGTGCTTGGTCTTCCGATAGTCTGAATTTGTAAATGCTGAAACATGTTACCTACGCTCGTCAATTTTAGTTCGGTGACATGCGCTCCGAGGTCAAATTGAAAGCATACGGCTCAAGGTTCTACTAGGGCCTGGTTCTGAATCAAGGATAGCTTCCTCTACCTCTTGCGCGTACATTAATCTGTACGAGCTTCTATCATCAAGTCTTCAGTTGAAGTGTTTCTGCATCTGTACTGAGCCTCATACAAGACCTGACAGAATGATCTAGCTTGAAAGACAATTTTTTCAACGAATGCAGAACTTCCAATGGTGATTTCAAGTTGGTCTCCAAAAGACTGGCCTTTTAAGGACCTGAACTGCTCGGACTTGAAGGTATAAGTCCGACTCGGAATCTGTTAATGCCCTGATGTCGCACCTGGGCGGTAGTAGGCCAGGTCCAAAGGGTGCTATCATTCCTGTCACCTCTCATTTTTTGATAACACTGAGACACGGAATTATCGGCTGACTGTCTAAACCACACATCACACTAGAATGGCCATTGCAACCTATGAACGCCGATGTATGTGTGTATGTCATTCTCTGCGGTGATCGTTGATGCTGATTTACGCTTTTCTCCGTGCGCCACAGTTCAGGGAACAGGAAGGCACAATTACATTCCATGCCTTACTTTGTTTCGAGATTCTATGGACCTGTGATAGTCCTTGGGAACTAGCGAGCTAGTTATTTTCCCGAGGTCATTTTTGGCGGCGGGCGCGACACGAAAAACTTGGTATCTGATAGCCATCCCGGCTTTTTCAACTTTTGATGTCATACGTTCCTGGAAAATTAAAAGGTGAGCGATTCGCATTGATTTGATCGTCTGCCTGTTACTACAGCGATTGATGATCTCACCACCAGTAGGTCAATAGGTCCAAAGCAAAAGTTGACAGGCAACCAATAGTGCAGCACATGTGCTGTCGGAGGCGAACATCCTGCTATGTCTACCATGTGTTGACCAACGCTTACCTTTTCAAGTGCCCGGATGAAGAAACCAGCAGTGGCTCGATCTCGAGCACACAGTGATAGACGTTACTGATGATCTCCCCGAATTTCCCCTCATCTATGCACGACTTACTATTCATCAGTGACCACCGACTCGGAATATTGTCTCTTTAAAAGATTAATTTCTCTCTAATGTTTCCTCAGTTCACTCATGATGGATTCCAACACACATACAGTTGAGCTTACCCACTCCGCTTCCACCAGTACATCCTCTCTCCCAAACACACCCGCCGAGACCATCATCGTTCGTCATTCTTCCGAAAAGTCTACAGCAACAGTCACCGTCCTCGATGCTGAGAAACAGGTCAATCCATGGGACGGCTACGAGGAAGATGAAATGCCAGAAAAGAAACAACCGCGCCTCGTGCGCAATCTACGGTTGCAGGCATTTTCTATCTACCGTCGACTGTTCTCGGTCGTGTTCCTAACGAATATAGGTATCTTCATCTCATACGCAATACGCGGATATCATTCTCAGAAGATCGCACTGGTTGCGGTTGCGAACATCTTCATCGCTGTTCTTATGAGGCAAGAACACGTTATAAACGCGCTTTTCGCAGTTGCTTGTTCTGTTCCTCAGTCGTGAGTTCTCTTTCTCTAGTGGTCATTGGAGATTTGCTGATGAGTTTACTCAGATGGCCATTCTGGATTCGTAAGACGGCTGCGAGAGTGTATCACAATGGAGGCGTCCATTCTGGAGCTGCTGTTTCGGGGACAGTCTGGCTTGTCCTATTAGCTGTCCAAGCGACTAGAGAACTTGTTCAAGGAAAGGGGGTATGTCTTCTTTTGATGTGGTTGTCTACTCGATTCTGAATGAATTATTTACAGACTTCAGTGGCTACTGTAGCGCTGACATATATTGTTCTTGCTTTCCTGGTTGGGATTGTCGTGTTTGCGTACCCCACATTCCGGATCAAACGCCATGATGCATTTGAGCGTATGCATCGATTCATGGGGTGGACTGCTACTGCATTGGTTTGGTCCCAGGTATGTTTTTACCATCTGCATATGTTCATTTTGACGAATTAGTCCCAGGTCGTCGTCCTCACGAACGATTACAAGGGTGACAAATCCCTCGGACACGCATTAGTGCACTCTGCTCCATTCTGGCTCATGATGGTTTTGAGCTGGTCCCTGATTCTCCCCTGGACAAAGTTGCAAAAGGTCCCTGTCCGAAGTGTTGTACTCTCCAACCACGCTGTCCGTCTCTTCGTCGACTATGGCCAGTCATTCTCCTCACAATCCTTGGATATCTCTGACTCCGTTTCACTCAGGTCCGCATCCCGTTCCCGGCTCTTTCCAGCGGTTCTCTACCGACCCTCTGAACGAGTGGCACAGTTTTGCAACGATTGCTGCTCCCGGGGTGACAGGATACTCGATCATTATTTCTCAGGCAGGTGATTGGACCACAGAGATGATCACAAACCCACCGAAGGAGATCTGGGTGAGGGGTATCCCGACGTGTGGTGCACTTCGTATTGTGCCTCTATTCCGTAGGGTCCTGTTCGTTGCTACCGGTAGCGGTATCGCTCCGTTCACACCTCACATACTGAGTGGTAAGGTTGAGCATAAGCTATTTTGGATGGCACCAAATACGCGTGCAACATTTGGAGACCCGTTGGTGGATGATATATTGGCGGCGAGTCCTGGTGCGGTCGTATATGGTATGTTGAATCGTCTCTTAACGGCAGAACGGATATCTGACGCTTTTTAAAGACACGAGAAAGCATGGGAAGCCTGATATCGTCAAGCTCACGAATCGTCTAGTGGACGAATACAAGCCAGAGTGTGTTTGTGTTATCTCGAACCAGAGACTGACGGAGAAGGTTATTTATGGCCTCCGGAGCCGGGGTATCCTTGCATTTGGGGCTATCTTCGACTCATAGAATCCTTTCTATAAAATTTTCTTCCCTCTCTCTTATCATACAATGAAACCTTCAGAATCCGATGTAGATTTTTATTCGTCCGGTCTGCGACATGGATATCATGTAAAAACCGGTCACACACTTGTACATCTACCGAGCCCTCTGTTACACTTCATTTAGACTTATTATGATGTTTTTCATTTTTTCAATTTGAATTTGTGCGTATACCAAAGAATTCTTGTAAGTACAGGTATCAAATTACGTACGGCTCGTCAACGTTCATGCATGTTGGGCTGCTACATGTCCAATGTCCATTATAGTTTATAGTAACTGTCTCCTGGTCATGTACCATATGAAAATCCTATTGTAGACTAGAAACATTTGGCTAATGTTTCTACAGTGCGGTCAACAAAGTCCATATGTATCAGTGTAGATGCCATTCCCTCAATGACTCCGCTGAATAGTGTCTCATAAGGAACGAAACCGTAATATTCCTGGTATGGAAAGCAGGAAACTGGGAGTTCATTTCAAAGAGGCAGATACTAGACTGCGTGTCCGGGGACACCTGACTCTAAGCCTGTCGTGGGAAGGTGTAAAGGTTCGGTCATGTCCTCTGACGATGATCCTTTTGCTACATCAACGCTCCAGCCTGGTTCATGCGAGGAGGCCTTCTCTGACTTGTCCCGGCGCCAGAAACACCACACTCTGAATACATCTGCTTGGCTTCCGAAAACAAGGAAGACTACAGTACCCACTTGTAAATATCACTTGTCAGAAAATAGAAGAATGAGAGGACGGGAGGCTCACTCGTTGCCATGTACACATCTGGGATATGTGTATCTTCGGTAGACATGAAGACAAAGTTAGCCCTACATTATCAATGAGGGTGGAAGTTAGTACATATAAGGATTTGACATACATTATGCCGAAGAGAATATACAGTCCGAATATCAGAACACGAAGAAGTAATGCCAGACGAAGTCCAGTAGAATGTTGTGCCCGTCGCATTCCGTGGAAGTTGCGATACATGTATACAACAAGATAAACTACAAGGATATAGCCGTTGAGATATTGCGATCTAAAGTTTGGGAATCACCTACTTTCAAATACAATGATCGCCAAGCAGACTATAGAAGTGAACCAAGCCATACTAATGAAACTACGAAACGCCATGAGTTGAGGAAGTTATGCAGAAGAAAAGGCTTACAGTGGGTGGGACAGTGAACAGTATAGTCCTCGGTGACTACGAGATACGAGCTTTGGATGGGAGACAGATATGACCAGGGCCGCAATACTGAACGAGCATTGTGCGACGTAAGGAGCTGACAACATCTACTATGTTGAGCATATCCAGAAGAGCAGAGGAGTTGATGTACGGACCACTACCATCATCATTGTACTACCATGTGGAAATCTCCATCTGTCAATGGTAGTGACCACCATATGGTACACAAAAACCAGAACTGCGACGGACCACATGGGGGTGATCCCCTCCATCAGCGACGCCTGCACAATACAAAGCAGTTTCGGTGGCTCGTTCCCTGAGGATTTTCCTGCATAGAACAGCAACAGAGAGAATATCCCAGAAAATATCCATGTCACGCAGAGATTGATGAGTGTCGGGTGTCGACTAGCACGGGTTGAGATCAAAAAGGTGGCGACAAGGAGCGGCAACAAGATGGTGTTCGAAATTAAATTCGGGTATATCCAGATGTCCAATAACAACTGTGAGACGGGAGGCATGTCGGGAGACGCTGTTTGTTGGGGACGTTAGCTAACTTTTGAGGTAAGTTGGACCACGTACATGAGCCTGCCATAGCATCCGCTGGTAGTGGTGACGTCCAACGGCTCTGCCTGGAATGCAAAAAATAAAGCCGAAGAGGAGCCTGTCCTGTGGTTGACGAACGAATGAGGACAGATTCTGCCAGCAGAAGTATCGGGTATTGGGGGACACGAAACTAAATACGAGAGGCCAGGAAGAGGGCACAAAGTTCCATCATTGCTCGCTGATATCTTCCCATTGCTTTTAGCACTACGTCCAAGCATCAAGGCAACCAACACTTACGAGTCACCCCCGAGCAGCACAGCCGCAGGCGGCGAATCCGGTCCGATGGAATGGGTCCCTGTTGGCGTACATTTCCAACCGGAAGATCCTCGTGTTATTGTCCCCTTCTAAAGTGAATCGCAGCAAGTCTCCTCACTGAAACTCCCTTTTGTAAGTCTTTCGTCCTGCTTTCTCGCACGACGTTTCTGGCGGTCATCCGTGATGCCTCTCACCCGTCGCCGGCCGAATCATGATACATAAGCCACAGAAGCGATAAACATTGTTCGCGGCTGTTTGGCGGTGTCGGTATGCTGACTCGAATGATCGTGGCTCGAATATTGTTCTTGGAGCATTTGATCTGTTTCATCGCTGGAAATCTGACTCAAAACTGAGGCGGCAATCATCTTACTAACCTTCATGAACAGCAACCACCTTTCTTTCATGAGTATAATTGATAATGAGCTTATTGGATCCATCTACGACGAGCTCATTTGTCTCGTATCTACTGGCAACAGTCGGAGCTGGCGCAAGTTTGCTATTGATCTCTCCTTAGTTGCCCTTTCCGTCAGGTCAGCGCTTCTCTATTGAAGTGATGCCGTTACTATGCAATTCCATAATCCGACGTTTCGCGGGAACTGATATCCATCTTTTTAGGACAGGCTACTTAGTAGACACCTACGCTTCCAGGACTGTCTTTGAAAAATTGGTGATCGCTCTTCGCAAGGTACATCCCCCTACTGCATACCGGGCCAACTCTGACTCACCCTGCTCTACGTAAGAGAAACGCCCTATTTAACAACATCATCCATCTCTACGAGCCTGCGGCGGATCAATCCTTCTTCATCAACGTCCCCCGCTTTTATTCTCGGGCTCCGGACTTCCATGATACCATCTATGTATCAGTTTCAAGTCATCTCATTCCCCCACCAAAGGGTGTTTTGAACACTCTTCGCAGTATTAGGGTCCAACCCACCGACATCTCCTGTACCCTCCCTTCTGAGCTTCCTGTGGACATAACGGTTCCCCTCGCGGCAGTCCTCCTGGAATACCCCATCGCGTACGTCCCCAATGGTCCCATATCACCAGAACGTCAAAATCTTGATGTCTACGAATGCCTTCTCCCGGGAGGTGTGTCAATTATCAAGTTTTCCTGTCCTTCTTCCTTGGTGGACCGCGAAACGATCATCAAGAGCTTATATTTGCGTTTCACTACGGATGTTGAGGTGAAGTGCACGTCCGAAACAGTGGATAGGCTGGTTCTATAAAATTATAGGCTTCTATTCTTTCATGATACTCATTCCGGAGCAACCGATTGGATCGGTATGCCAATTTGATCTAATACTTATAATTATGCATCAGGCGCACCTGTATATTGCATGGAGCCGGTGGGTCAATACAACAGAATATACTTTTAATAGTTCGATACTCGTAAACCACTCACGAGTCCGTAACACAGCCCCGGCTAGCATCCGTCACGTTCTTGACGTACTTGTAGAGCGTTCCCTGCGAGACCTTCAACGGATGGGGCACCCAGGCCTTTTTCCTCTCCTCCAGCTCCTCAGGCGAAACATGGAGCTCAATGGTATTTTTCACCGCGTCAACGGAAATAACATCCCCATCTCGGACGAAGGCGATAGGCCCGCCCACCTGAGCTTCTGGAACAACATGTCCTATACAGAATCCGTGGGATCTAGAAAACACAGCCATGTCTTAGAAGTCTCGGAAAGGCCATATATGCGGTAATTACTTACCCTCCACTGAACCGTCCGTCCGTCAGACACGCCACATCAAGCCCTAGGCCAGCACCCATGATGAGACTCGTCGGCTTTAACATCTCGGGCATACCTGGCCAAACAGGTGACAAACTTTAAATCAAGCCGCATGATATTACTTACCAGGACCACCCTTGGGACCTAGATACCTGAGAATGACCACCGTCTTCTCGCCCTTCTTGATAGAGCCACTCTCCACAGCGTGGACAAAGTCGGTCTCATTGTCAAAGGTCCGTGCTTTACCGGTAAAACCGAGGCCTTCTTTACCTGTGATCTTGGCAACCGCACCTCCCGGAGCGAGATTTCCTCGCAGTATCCTAATTTGCAAATGCGTTTCATGATGCAGGTCATAAAGGTAGATATTACGGTACCTAAGGTGCCCTGTCGACTTGATAGGATTGTCCAAAGGCCGGATAACATCCTGCC
Source organism: Armillaria sp. CMW 4456 (assembly GCA_028551335.1). Taxonomy (NCBI): domain Eukaryota; kingdom Fungi; phylum Basidiomycota; class Agaricomycetes; order Agaricales; family Physalacriaceae; genus Armillaria; species Armillaria sp. CMW 4456. Next base: position 84,526 of record JANDKJ010000233.1, read on the forward strand.
TTGTATCCAGCTCGCCGAATTTATGTGTCCATCTGTCAAGATTTTCTCCGAGGGTGCGGCCCGTGACCGTCATGTTGTTCCCGTCAATGAGTTTGTTCTTGAGTAGGAACGCGAGAATCTCTAGTTGACGAGGCGTCAGCTCATTAAGAGTTAGTAGAAGGACATGAAGCGTACTAGGAATACCACCGATTTTGAAAACGTCTTCCATCACGTATTTTCCACTAGGTTTGATATCAGCGAGGAAAGGTGTGCGATCTGAAACAGCCTGGAAATCATCAATGGTTAGGGTGATGCCAACCGAATGAGCGATGGCGATCAGGTGTAACACGGCGTTAGTCGAACCGCCAAGAATCATCGTCAAGACCTGCAAGAAAAGAATTTAGGATCCGTATGCAGGGTATAGGAGCTGCTATACATGCCATGGCATTTTCAAAAGCGGAGCGTGTCATAATATCCCGCGGAAGTATGCCCTTCGAGATCAAGTTGTGCATGACTGGTCCCACGGACGCTATTTCCTCGTGTTTCTCTTTAGATTCAGCCGGGAAAGAGGAGTCTCCGGGGAGAGTCATGCCCATGGCTTCTGCCGCGCTAGCCATTGTGTTTGCGGTGTACATCTACAATGATTTAAGCTTGAGATGGCGCAGCAATCGAACATGAAACGTACACCACCACAAGCACCTGGACCCGGACACGCGTGCCTGACTGTGTTGTAGCGCACCTTCTCTGCTTCTGGGGTCATACCATCCTGCAGATATTTTCCGTACGCCTGAAATGCAGAGACGATGTCCAGTTGGGGAGAACCCTCACACGACCCCGGACGTATACTTCCACCATACACCATGAGACCAGGTCGGTTAAGACGTCCAACTGACGTAAGAAACCTGGTAAGTATAAAAGATGCAAACGCAGAATAAACACTAACGAGCCATTAAGACTCCAGGCATATTTTTATCGCAACCGGGTATAACCACCATTCCGTCGAGATGATGTCCGCCGGCGGCAGTCTCGACCTGGTCGGCAATAAGGTCGCGTGATTGGAGGGAATAAGACATTCCGTCTGTACCCATGCTAATACCATCACTGACACCGACGGTACCAAACTGGTACCCGATGAGATCTGCATTTTGTAAGGACGCCTTGACTTCTTGTCCGAGACCCAAAAGATGTTTGTTGCATCTTACAAAGGGAGGTAAGAGACGATGGACAACTCCAAGCAGGTGAGATGTCTTACGGGTTGCCTTCGTACCTATCAGAGGTCGCGAATTAGTCACCGCGTAATTTTGAATGAAACGAAAGGCTCACCAGACACTGGCTACTCCAACCATCGCTTTGTTAAAGTCTTCGTCTGATGAGATACCGTCCGTCGCGTAAAGCATGGCCTAAATGAATATCTGAGATGTTCTATTCCGAGTCATAATTAGTATGAATGAAATACCTGGCTGGCACCTTGGTCTTTTGGTTGGGTAACAATTCGACTGTACTTGTTCATGACAGGTTTGTCGCGACATGATGCCGACGACCAGAACGACCTAGTAGACCGACTCAGAGAAGGTCTATGTCTGAACATCATCTCGTCGAGAAAAAGTTGAGTCTGAGTCTGAATTTGGTCCAAAATGGATGGTGTTTTTGGTGTATTGTTACATAATCTTTGCACCAAAGTGTACGTAATTTAGGCTTCCTCGGCATCAACTCATGCTCCGGACTTCCTTTTTGGTTTAATATCCCCTGTTCAACAAACAATTTCATTCTTTTGTCTAGAGGTCGTCCGCTGTCGTTCCTTCTTCGGCTTGTAGATAGTCTAGACATAGATAATAGTTTGTTTTATTGAAGTGGGTGTTCTGTTTCGATTTTTTGTGGATCCTTTTGGCTCCACGGCTTGGCAAAAGTATCGAAAAACATCCACGGTGCGAACAAAGTTGAATACCAATCTATGGGGCCCGTTATACTGAAAAGAGTATCAGGGGAGCTAGATTGGATGAACGATCCCCCAAAAACATCGATCGTGTTTCAGTCACAAACCAATCAGCATTTATCGCGAATTTGAGGGGCCATGAAAGAAAGGCAATGACCAACCAATGTGGGAGATTGAGGTCCAGAATTTGGCAACCAGGACGCGATAAAATGGGAGTGAATTGCAAATGATTTTTCACGAGGTTTTTTTTTCGTAGATGAGAGGTTCACCCTCAACATCCGCGACATCCCTTTTTTCCATTTTCATTCGGGCGGGCGACATCGCGCGGAAGCATACGCTGGGTGAGACGTATGGGATTGTCAGGCTGTATTTAATTGGTGCCTTTATTCCTCCGTAATTGTGATCGTCATCCGACTCCTGCTGGTCAAGCGGCAGTATATGAGACGCCTCGATTATTTATTTCTGCTCTTTCTTTTCTCCCAGCTCTAGTCTTCGCATTCTCTTTAACCCTCCTATGGATGGCAAAGACCGAGGCGACAATTCTGGCAAGCGAAGTTCTCTGCCAAGCAGTCTAATTCCCCACCTCTATACAAGCCCCCAGAAGACCCGGAACAGCTCTACCAGGACGACACTACCTGACGCTGGAGACGACGAAGACATGGAGTCGGAGCATCCTGGTCCCTCGCCGCCGCCCCTTTCTCACCGTTCTGCCACTACTCCTTTACCCGCTGGGTCCTATCCCCCGAACGTACCACGGACTGTACACACATACACGGGCTATGAGCCAGGCTGGCAAGGCGACCCTCCCATACAGCCTGGCCTGGGTGGCTCTTCTTCCATTCCACATGGTCCGCCTGGTCGACGAGCTGACGAAGCTGCTGCTCGTCGTGGCACCCCGACTTCGTTCGCTGCCCGGCCCGGCCCGCCTCTCGTGCCACCCGCTCCCTACGCTGCCGACGTGCACCGTCCATATGCAGGGTACGACTCGACGGCCTGGGAGGACAGCCCAGCTGGTCGTCCCAGCGGCTCTTCTGCCGGGCAGCCCATTCGAAGCGACCCGGCATACTATGTCTCCAGCTCTAGGGGACCCTCTGGCGGGTATACTCTGCAGCATGCACCTGACTATGCTTCTTGGCGGGAGGGGGAAGCTGGCCCGTCTCACATACAATACGACGCTAGAGGTAGAATAAGATATCCTCCTGTGTCGCAGCCTGGTCCGTCTCGTGCATTGGGACCCTATGACTATCGAAGGGGCGAGCTACCATCTCATGGAATGGGTCAATACGACGAACGCGCCGCGGCGGCGTATCACAGAGAACCAATGGCTCGAGATACATATCCAGTTTCTCATTGTACGTGGTTACCTTTTTTTGTCGCTGTGTGCGTCGGTTGAGCTGACTGATATTTAGACAGTCCGTATAGCGTGAGGCCTCAGTATTCGGAAATTTCGCCCTTGCGCGCCGGATCTGAGAATTTGTACAGTGAGCCTGCACGACAAGGGCCGGCTTACACCCTCCCACCCTTGGCTGGACTGTCTGAAGAAGTGTCTAGTAGCGGCACCGACGACGACGGTGATGGCGAATATACACCCACTGCATCCCGACGAGGCAAGAAGCGTGTGAGAAGCACAAGCCCAGGGGGAGACGACTCGAGGCGAAAGAGCGTCAAAAAGACACTGATAGCCTGTGATTTCTGCCGCGGTAAGTGGTGATGCTAAGACGGACGGAGATATATATATTTAATGGAATACGTTAGGACGGAAACTACGCTGTGACGGAGCTCGACCGTCATGCATGAACTGCACTGCTCGGGACAACCGACCGTGTGTGTACCAGTCGACACCGAAACGACGTGGGCCGGGCAAGAATCCCAAACCCAAAGTACCCAAGACAAAGAAAAGAAGCAGTACGAGGGGACGAACAAGCGAGAGCCTACGGGCCGAGGGACCATCATCAGTGGAAGATTTTGATATGGCAAGTCCGGTGTCCGAGCGCCAAAGGGCGACGCCATCTCCCGAAGAAGTCAATCAGTCGAATTCTGAGGTGACGGCAACGGGTCCGAGTCTGTACCTAACAGTTGATAGCACCATGGCAGCACGAGGATCACAACGGAGTGTACGGTCGCCACCAGGGAAGGGGGAGAAGAAATAAAGAGGAATACCCATAGCGGTATAGGCGGTGTAGCCGCTCCCGTCTGTTCTGGACCTGGTTGCAGGTTTCGTCGAGTTTCCCCACATTCATATCCCCCTGTTCGCCTATGACAGATCCTCCCGATTCTTTTTACGTATTCCGTTGCTATCCGCTCTTTTCTTAGCCATTTATATGCGCTCTCCGGACGCATGCCTACGGCTCTCACGATATGATTACCCCGAAAAAAGGGATATTTCGCAGATTTACTCTAGTTCTAGCGCCAGTGGTGTATATTGATTAGGATAGGCGAGACTAATAGGATATCAATGACCTGCACGGCAGGAGTAATGGAAACTGGGAGGGGAAAGTAGGCGATTGGATTTGGACCTTGGTTTCCTCCGATTGGTTCGGTGGGAATTAGCATGTGTCGGTTCTTCATCAGAGTTTTCAAAATCACCGCGCTCAGCAGGGACCCTGGGCCGTTGTGGTCTGTCTCCGTTCCAGCGTCACTCAGCGCCGACGGATGATTGCTGGGCTCGAGGGTTCGATGATAGCTGAGCACCGGATACAGGTCGAGCGCACGGGGTCTGCCGCCGGAAGTCACCTCCAGCCCAGCCTTGCCCTTCCTAGTCATGTCACTCACGTCGGATCTGGCCTTGATGCGCCCGGTACGCGGTTTGCCTCTTTCCACCATCTGAATGGTTACTTACACCCATGGCTGAACCAGCCCTTCCTCACCTACAATTCACCCTGCTCGTCGCTGGCTCCCGTGGAGGTCAGTTCTTCTCTATCCTCCTCATGGTGCTCCTTATTCCGTCTCGGATCAGGCAAGACTTCCTTCCTGCGTCTCTTGCTCGATACCTTCAATGTCTCCCCCAGCGCCAACCAGGACCAGCTCGCTTCAGTCACAAAGTTCGTTCAGGGGTCCAGCGGCCGTACTTCTCACATTCGTTCGGCTTCTATTGATGTAGACCTTGACCTCGACGGCAACGGCCCGCTCCGGACGCTCACCTTGCATCTTGTCGACACTCCTTCCCTCGACTTGCGGGACGAGCAGCCCGCTGAGAGGCTTGTTGCTGACACCCTCAGGTACGTAGAGTCGCGCTTTGCAGAGTCCATTGAAGACGTGAGCGCCTATTCCTCCTTGCATTTGCTGGCAGTTTCTCATTCTATTCTCCAGCCTCGCAGCTCCTCCACCACCGACCGCTACGTTCATCTGTGCGTATTACTATAATTGTCCCGTCGACGCGTCCTGAACGCCACATTTACAATATGACAGGTGTCTATATTTTCTTGACCCGGATCAAATTGTACCATCACATATACCTGCGCCGCTCGCGCCGCCTCGTGCTCGTGCAAACAGCTTTCAGTCGCAACCTGACCATGACCCTCTCATTCTCGAGCTCCCGGTCGCAAACAATCCTCTCCTGACACGGCCAACCTTACCTATTTCCGACATAAACAACATTCGCCGTCTGTCAACACGAGTCAATGTCCTCCCCGTCGTCTCGCGCGCAGACATCCTCTCCAACGACCGGCTGGCCGCAGTCAAAATGGCTATACGTAGAGACCTAGCTGCGGCTGGCATCGGATTCGGCATATTTGACGATTCCTACCATCCTGGCAATATCTCGCCTAGCAATGGTGAAGTGACCAATGGCTACGTAAATGGTACTAGCTCTGCCACCAGCTCCCCTCCCTCTTCTCCTGTTTCATCCTCTTTGAGACTTCCTTACGCTCTGATTTCGCCGGATTTATATTCCCACAGCGACGGAGTTCCCAGGATAACTCTGTCACGGCAGCAGCTACTTGCTCAGTATACTCCTTCGTACCATTCCCCTCCTTCAAAACTCGTCCGAGGCAAATACGTTCGCACATACCGCTGGGGTTCTTTGGACGTCTTAGATCCATGTCACTGCGACTTTCTACGTCTACGTAATGCTATTTTCCATCACATGGAGGTAAGTCGCTCGCGCCTGTGTCCCTGCATTGTTCTGATGTATTTTCAGACTTTGCAAACCTATACGCGGGACTATCTCTTTGACAAGTTCAAGCATGAATATCTACAGACCTCGCGCCCCTCACTATCCCGCCACCTTGTTCAAAACCAGGGTATATCACGGAATTCAGCTATATCCTCGCGGCCCATATTGGCTATAGATACCGCAGGTCCACATAATTCCATCAGTCGGCATCATTCTCTTTCCGTTTCTCGCGATGCCTCTGCGTCGGCCCCGAGAGACATGCGCTCTATTCCTCTTACCCGCCCTCCACCTGATATCTCTGTCAGTGCATCGACAAAGGGTCTGACCAGTACGTCCAACGGCTCGTACTTCGCCCCGTCTCTAACCGACTCGCGTTCAGAAGCCAAGCAGCGCACGAAAAAAATCACGGTGGCGTGCAACTTTTGTAGATGTGAGGCCGCCTTTTCTCCCCCAATTGACTTCCTTGACAAAAGATTATTACAGCTCGCAAACTCAAGTGTGATGGTGGGCGACCAGCGTGCAGTCAATGTGTGAAACGGTCGAATTCATGCGACTATATGCCTCAAAGCAAACGCCGGGGCGGTTTGCGCACCAGTCGAGACCGAGATACTGGTAGCGACAGTGCGGACGAGCCGTCCCCTGATGCTCTGGATACTCCTGTTTCTGAAGTGCCGTCACTATCTCTTTCTCGCAGGACCTCGAACGCTGGGAGCATGACACCGCTGCCTTCCATAGGGGTACCAACAGATGCGGCCAAGTCTTCCATTCGATCGAAAGGTTCTATGAGTGAATCGCGTTCATACTGGGCGGATAATGAACTGCCACACATAGCAACCCTCTCTCTACCTGAACCCTCCCCAGCCACACCGGTACCCATGTCCGCTCCCCCTCTCCCACCAATTAGACCGGCCTCAGAACACCAAGCGGCCCAACGCAAACGCGCAGCCACAGCACCCGGAAAAAGTGGACGTCAACCATCAACTTCTGGACCCAAGGTTGTGGCTTGCAACTTTTGTAGAGGTTCGTTGGTCAGAAACTTTATAAATATTTTCCGCTTCTCACCGGGTGTTATTATTTGTTCTAGCCCGGAAGACCAAGTGCGACGGAGCACATCCCGCATGTTCGAGTTGTGTGCGACGGAACTTGTCGTGCAGCTATGTTAATGATCGTAATGGAGGGGATCCTTTGAGGAAGGCGTCGAAACGAGCGTCTAATGCGCGACCTTCACCTCCATCACCGCCTTCATCGAGGATGGTGCCGACACCTTTGAGTGCGAAAGAAGGTAATAATTATGTCCTCTATGTGGATGGAGGAGGGGATTACGACATGAAGAGGATGACGGAGCATCCTGATATGAATCGCCCCGCAAAGAAAATGCGCGTTGAAGGTCCGTCCATGACCATTGATGCGATACCCTGACACCTTTTTGTTGGATATATTCATGGATCCGTATCTGTAGAATAAGTATTTTTTTGCCCATGCTTTCTCTCTGTTTCTGTTGTGTTATATAGGGCTGGACGTTAGCAGTCGTGACTTTGGGCATTGGACTGTATCTGTATTTGTTTTCTTCAGTTAAGCAGTGGAATTTAATCGGTTTTTTTTGGATATGTTCCATGTCGTCGTTAACTTTTTGGACTGCTCCTATTTTCATGCTTGTGAGAAAATATCGTGGCCAACTCGCTTCTTGTTCTGGTAATGACTACTAATTGCGACCCTGATTTGATTTGCCCTTGGTTGTACCGTCTCTCTTTTGACTTTCTAGTCGCCCTTGACCTGTGCTTTGTGTAAGACCAAGCGTCTCTCACTCCAAGGCAGATATTTCACTCGTTCCATTCAGAAACCCATTGTCCCCTATCCATACCACTTATAACCACAGCCCTATTTTTTCTCTCTCGGGCATATTCAGCCATGTTCTCGTTGCGACGGAAATCCACCAAGCCGGTCGAAACTCCCAGGATACGTGTATCGCCCTCTCTTCCCGAGCTTAACCCACAGGGAATACCATGGCCGGAAGATCTAGTCGACATACACAACATACGCGACGACCAGCCCCCGGTATCCCCCACGCACAATGGGCCCACAAAGACACTTTTCGGGATGGAGGTCCATGCACCCATACCGTTCCACAAACCATTCCGTTCACCAGGAAAACCAGCCGAAGGTGCCCCCATCTCGTCACTCTACATGAGCGCGCCCAAGAAAGCGTCTCCATCAACAAAGTACAGCCAGCGCCGGGCCCGCCTGCCGCCGACATTCAATTTAATGGTACGTCGATCGCTGTAGTGTTATTGTTTTTACGTCAATCTAAGTCCGGACAGGTCGTCGGAGGGCAAGGGACGGGAAAGACCTCGCTTCTGCGTCTTCTTTTGGAAACGGCCGATATATCCCCTGCCGCCACTGTCGACCAGCGTGCTGCGGTTGACCAGTTCCTGAGGGGCCCTCCCAAGGCTACCCAGGCTGTCCATACGGCTTGCGTCGAGATATGCGAGTCGAGGTTCGATAGGGTGTTGTTTTCTGTCATCGACACGCCTGGTTTGGATTTTGTCGAGGGGAGGGAGCTCAAGTTGGAGAGACAGGTTAGTGGGATTTTGAAGTATGTGGATGCTCAGTATTCGGATACTATGAGCGAGGTGTGTTTACTTTCAACTATTACTTGGTCTTTTCTCACTTGGGCATACTAGGAATCCAAGGTGATACGGAAAAGCAAAGGAGATCAACATATTCACTTGTGAGTAAATCAAACATGCTGACGTCTCTGCAGTTCCTTTATTTTTCTAACCTCCAATCACAGATGCATTTACATGATTGATCCTTCTTCCATTATGACCGTTGCTGCACGACGCGCCCAGTCGTCCTTGCCCTCAAGAACACGCTCAGAAGCAACTGTCTCACCGCGTAGTCCCCCCGACCTCGTACCGGATACGTCGTCAGGGGACGAGTCTGACGACGAGGAACAAACTGCCCTCACCATGTCCCCCGCTGAAATTCGCGTCATTCGGCGTCTTTCTGCTCGCATCAACGTCCTTCCAGTCATCGGTCACGCTGACTCACTCACAGACGACAAGCTCGCAGCGTTGAAAGCGGCAGTTCGCACCGGGCTTGCAGATGCAGGCCTGGGATTTGGGGTGTTCTCACCTCATGGAGACGAGCCAGAGATAACCGAGAGGAAGAGGGCCGTTCACACCAAGAGTCAGACAGAATCGAACGATCACAGCAACGGACACGTCCCAGAGAATGAAAGCGAGGAGGAGGGTGAACGGCAGTCGCGCCCCATCATCAAGCTCCGTTCCTCGCGCCATTCCAGTACCCCAAGAGCCATCTCACGCTCGCGCTCTCGACGACGTGATCTGTCCGTTGCTGCTGACGACCACCGTCGACCCATCTCCCCCGATCTCGCCGACAAAGACAGCGTTGCCAACGTCCGCTTCTCAGCAGCTGTCGTTGCCAAATCGACAGCCGACTTGGTATCCCTCATGCCGTTTGCCCTCATCGCACCAGAGTCGACCAAGAACAGACATCAGGGTCAGTTGTTGAATACCGCTCCTTCGTCCCCTGCTCCTTCTTCTGAAGACGAACACGCTCCATCTGTTGAAACGACGGCTTCTTCTATCCCACAGACGCCTGCTTCCCTCTTAAGCACGCGTAATCGTGCGTTTGTCCATGGACCTCCGGAGGATTTGAAGGGTGTCTTCGTGAGGAAGTTCAGGTGGGGAACTATCGATGTCTTGGATCCGAGTCACTGTGATTTTGCCGCCCTGAGAACGGCGGTGCTGTCTACGCACTTGAATGTCTGTGTTTTATTTGTTTCTCGTCTGTGTGATCTGGTTTGACGTTTGCGATCGTAGGTCTTGAAGTCTCATACTAGGGAGGTCTTGTATGAGAGGTATAGGACGGAGAAACTTTTGGCTCGTAGGGCGACGCGTCAAATTTCGGATGGTGAGAGAGACAAGTTATTGGAAGGTGCGTTGGTACCAGTTGGATAGAGAACACGTGCTCATGGCTATTATAGAGATGGGATTGTGACCCCTCTAATCTACACCCCCTTGGCGTTTTATCAACATTCTTTGCTTCATTCTGTTATCATCTATACCCATTTGTTTTCTTTTGCTCTTTTGCTTTGTATAGTAGTAGTATGCCAGTTCCTAGCATTATGGTTTGGATTGTCATCAAATATCAATCGCTCTATTTTTGCAGTGAGTGAGACGTGCAGAAGCACTGAATATCTCACGGGTCTATTGGAAGTGCAAACTCTGTTGTTAAGAACGACAAATGTAGCAAGACTTCGTCGGTACTCTATTCTTGAGTATTCCCTACTTACAGTGGCATGGAATCGAAAGTACAAGGAATTTGATAACTAAGAGAAAAAAGTCCTTACGTACTTGCAAAAAAAAATTTAATACATACGACGTGCAGACATAAAATCAAGTCCAAACACATGATGAACAGAGTGACCTGGATACTACTGTGAAAATTTTTTTTGCAACTACATAGCCTATCACAATCAAATAACATTGATGAAGAGCTTCACACATCAGCAAAGAGGGGGAAATGTCCATGACACACAACCGAATGAGAGTATTTACAGATAGATCTGACAAATACCCTTAATTATAGTAGAAGTAGATGGTAAATGATGGGATCTACACCGTATCAATGAACTGTCATGATGAGGTGCCACCCTTCTTCGCCAGCTCGTCGATCTCTGCATCTGATAGCCCAACTAGGCGTTGCAAAAGATAATCAACCTTGAACAAATCAGAACCAGGTGCGTTCCACGAATAATAAACAAAAACAGTACCTCGACCTCCTTCGTCAGTGGGATGATAAAACTCTCGTAAAGTTCCACCACACCAGCGACGTCAATTTTGGATGCCCCATTCGCGGTGCCGTTTTCTAATTGAGTAGTGCCGTCGGAGGCAAAGTCCTGGGCATACGTCTCTGCCTTCTTGCGCAGCCGGATCAGCAGCCTGCGTTCCACGTCTGGTTTTGTGATGAGTGCCTCCAACGCTAAGCGGTTCGGTCGAAGGATGTGTGGGATGAACGCAGCAGGATCCTGGATGAACTTGGATTCAGAAACGAATTTGCCTAATCGGAGGTGTCAGGACGGAAGGAAGCTACTCTTAGTAGTATAGAGCGGTACCGTAGTGAACCCTTTTGCTGATTGCTTGCAAGACTTCGATGTCGATGGTTGCAGCACTTCCATAATTGCCGTCGTCTTCGTGCTCTTCGTCTCCGACGATTCCCTTGGCCCGTTTTGAAGCCGCAAGGAGGAGGGTAGCGTGCCGGGTTATCCGGGGCACGATGGTACGCGTGTAGAACGAAAGGATGGATGGGTTAACGTTGATTGTATTTGGATATAAGATTTTCGGGAAGGATAGGGGTGGTATAATGGGTTCTGGCAGGTCGCTCGTGAAGGGGTATTCGTCTGGACTGAAGGGGGAAAATGGGTATATATGGGGTGATGGGAACAAGGGGATACGGACCTAGTATACCTTCTTGCTTTCGCTTATAGATTGATGATGATGAGCAAGGGGAACCCCGTATGGCAAAACACAGGTGCTTACCATGGAACGTCTCGGTTTCCTTGAGGAACCACTCTAGCCAGCTACCGTTGAAACCGATATCCTGCAGTTCCTTGAACGCGCCACGCTGGTACATGCGAGCATTGTGAACAAACTGGGCTCGCTCGATAAGAGAGAAGATGATGGTGTCCTCTAGTCTGACCAGGACTGAACGAATGCGGTCCAACGATAATGGATTGCCGACGGTGAGGTTTGACTGCATTTTCGCGGAACTGACAGCATGGTAAATAACTAGCTGGCCATGAGATAGTGGCGACTTACAGTTCGAAATAACGAAGTCGAGGTGGCCTTGTGCTCCAGTAATCCAGCGTATCGGGACGACGCAGCTAAATAACTAGCTGGAGCCGAAATTACCGTGAGCGCTGAAGGAGGAGTTGAGGGCCGCGTTTCGGCCGTCACCGATCAAGAAAGTCCCAGTAAGTGTTAGATCTGCTTTCCGAGTCGAAGAAATCAGCGCCCGCTTTCAGACTCGCAATAGAACTTTGGGTGATTTTAAATATATCGGAGTATGCAATTCTAGATCCACCGTTGAGTCTCTTACTACAATATTGTTATTCAATCGGGTACAAGGTGTTGGTCGAAACTACCCTTTCGATTATTCGCTCGTAATTGAATCAAGAAAGACTTGCCTTTTTTGCCTTGAACCTCCCCCACGGGGCTCGCTCCCTACCCAAGCGAACAAATCCGAATTGAATTGGTCAATTGCGGTGCGCTACGTACATGTACAGCGCTCTACTATATGAAAAAAAAGAAAGACTGTAAGCCTATTATGGGGATCTCTTTGACGAGGTATATTACTTCCATGAACGGTTATAGAGACGTTTCGCCGCAACAAACCAGGCTAGTAACTCTCCCAAGTGTACCCGCAATAGACAGATTTGGGTGGCATTTGTCCAATTTGACTCCTGCGTTTTGTGGACAGTTGCTGGCCGGTGATCTACGGTGACAAAGCGCGATTGACGCAAAGTGAGGGCGTACAGACGGCATTCGGTCCGATGTTTGCTAATGTATGGCAGCAGCTTCCCTTGAATGCTAATATTCATTGTCTTTTATCATCTTCGCGTGCTTTGCTACCAAGGATCGCCTTTTCCTGTGCATTTATCCCATCAGGAAGCATGATGCGGCGGTCTCAAACTCTACGGAACCAACCACGCCCGTCTCTAGCCCTGGTATCCGACGATCTTGGTGTCCTCAGAGAAGGCGACGAGTCGAATGAGGATGTCCTCCGAAAGCAACTAATTGAGAAAGACAGAGAGTGTGATCGTGTTAGTTGCCTCTTTGTCACCTTACAACGCGCCCACTTATCTGTGTTTCTCAGTTACAGACCCAAGTTCAGCAACTCCAGGCTCAGCTTGCTCAAAGACCATCATTAGAAACAATTCAAGAGCTGCAGAAAGATCATAAGAATCTGGAATTACTTCTTCAGGGGACACAGAGAGAGAATGAACGTTGCATGGCTGACATCGACAGGTACGTTTGCTCGTAATGCACATCGTCGTCGCTGACACGGCTTTCAGAGGAAAGACGCGTGAAAAAATGCTGGAACGCGAGCTGGCCCGGTTGGCAGGGGACAATTGGCAGGTAAGGATCTTCTCTTTTACATAGAAGACATGCTCCATGGCTCATCTTTCTGCAGGCAGCACTAGACATTACCCCGAATTCATCATTCCAGTCGCGTGCCACCCTTCCCGGGCATCGTCATTCGCCTGCCCCTTCTGCGTCCGATGCCAATGGTGACACAACCAATGCGGCGCTGTTAGCGCGTCTTGATCAGATCCGTTTGACTGTCCTGGGAATGGAGCAGAGGACCTTGCTGAGAGAGGAGAAGCTCAACAAGAATATCGCGATGGCGGAGGAAGAAGCTCGAAAGTACGAAGATATATCCAAGTCTTTGGCTACGTAGGAAGGTCTGTTACCCGCGAATCATCAACGATACCACACGACACTGTTACACTATCATATCAGGTCAGGTCTATTTGTATTATAGCTCCCGCAAAGTTAGATTTAACGACAATCTGTATATAAGAAACCGTATAGCATATTTCTTCCAGTGATAGAAGGGTAGTGAGATCAGATTTCTGACCCGTCGTGCCGATAGAAAGATGTTGGGTAGTCTCGGGGTGCGTGTCAAACGTTTTCAAATTATCCTTCATCTAATTCTGATTGAAAGACCAATACCAAGATCTGGATTATGACAATCCTATGAGTCATTCGATGAATTGCTTGAAATATGATCCCTCCTTTGGTAATGTTTCGAAGGATTTTATTGGGGTCCTTCCTATGGTACTCCGATACTCCACCGACGTGGGAACTGGATTCGTGTGATGTGACCTCAACTTGCCCCGGGGAATTCCTTTGAGTGTCTATATAATCCCGGAATACTTCTTGCAGAGATATCTCACCATGGCTCCCGCACCGCTTCTTCAAACTAGTTCCCCCGCGCCTCCCTCATTCCCACAGAAGGCTTTCATAGATGTGGCAGAGAACTACGATGGACAGTATCGGTTTGCTCCCATCCAGGAGTCCCAAGTCTCGAGGGCCATGATCAAGCGGTAGGACGGCGTTCCTTTAGGCAGATCTCCCGCCAAAATTGAATTTATGGTTTTCCACAGGTACTTTGAGACGATGTACGACAGGGCGATTTCTGACGTCGTTATCGTCGGTGCTGGAAGCGCAGGTCTCACTTGTGCTTATCATCTTGCGTCTACTCGTCCTGACCTCAAGGTCACCATTATCGAAGCCAATGTCGCGCCTGGAGGTGGAGCTTGGCTTGGTGGACAGCTCATGTCTCCAATGGTAACTTGGGGTCGCTAATGTCGTTTTCTGGGACGAACAACTTAGTTCGATTTTATCCAGGTAATCCGTAAGCCCGCCGACGCATTCCTCAGGGAGCTCGACGTTCCCTATGAGGATGAAGGTCCGTTTGTCGTCGTAAAACACGCAGCGTTGTTCACCTCTACGCTGCTTTCCGCCGTCCTCAAACTTCCCAATGTCGTTCTGATGAACGCGACCGCTGTGGAGGATCTCATCATTCACGAAGACTTTGCGGGCAAACAACGCGTAGCCGGTGTGGTCACCAACTGGACTCTGGTGGCTTTGAACCACGACACCCAGTCGTGCATGGATCCCAACACCATCACTGCACCGGTCATTGTTTCAGCTACTGGGCATGATGGACCCATGGGTGCATTCTCCGCCAAGAGACTCGTCAGTGCTGGTCTGTTGAAGGAGTTGGGAAATATGCGAGGCTTGGATATGAACCGCGCCGAGCCAGCTATCGTGAACAACACTCGCCAGGTAGCTCCGGGCCTCGTCATGACTGGTAAAGAATAATGCTGCACCCACACTGATTTTCTCTGATTGGTGTTCACAGGAATGGAGCTCTCGGAGCATGACGGATCCAATCGAATGGGTCCCACCTTTGGGGCCATGATTGGCAGTGGAATCAAAGCGGCCAAGGAAGCTATCCGTGCCTACGATGCTGCAAAAATCGTCGATGGAAAGGTTGTTGGATAAGCCGAACGAATGTATAAATGTAAATTGTACTTGTACCGAGAGAAACATGTCCGATCATCATCACACACAATCACAATTGATGACGCGTTCAGCCCTTACCTAACTTGATACAGTACTACCACCACCATGGGTATGGAATTGCCTTCGCCCAACAGCCCTAGGGAGCAAGTCCGTGTCCTGATGGGCCGCAAGTCCGACATTGAAGCGGAACTGGAAGCTCAGTTGTCTATTCTAAAGGCAAACTCGTCGACGCTGCATTCCCCTTTGGTTGACCCAGACGGGTTCCCTCGAGCTGACATCGACATATACGCGGTACGGAGCGCGCGGGTACGGATTATTGAGCTGCGGAATGATCTAGAGGTGTTGATGAATGAGATCGCGAAGAAGTTGGAGAATGTTTATGACCCAAGTCGGGTCCCTCAGGATTCGGAATCACCTCTTGACACTCCCTTTGCAAGGGTTGATGGAGTGGCTCCAGGGAGCCCGGCAGCAGATGCGGTGCGTTCTCCCTGCTCAAGTATGATTTCTTGCTGATTGTTGTACTGTTATACTAGGGATTGAAGCGAGAAGATCTTATCGTGAAATTTGGTTCATTAGTTAGTCCAACATCCCTTCAAGCAGTATCGGAACTCGTAGGAGCCAATGAAAACGTCGGCGCTAATTCCAGCACTGTCTTTATATTATCTGATGCCCATATAGCGGAGTATTTCAATAAGAGCTCTTCGAGATGGTCAGCCGGTTTTCTTAAGCCTGACGCCAAGAAAAGGCTGGGGTGGACGAGGCATGCTTGGGTATATGGTTACGTCCTTTGCGTTTCTTCGGTCGCTAACTATTCCCTCAGATGTCACATCGTGCCATACACAGTGTCATGACATTACTCAAACTGTCTAGTAATAATTGTACCACCAACATATCGAATGAAAGTCGAATCCATCCAGAGTTGCCTACGGCTGGGCTGAGATCTACTAGACTGCCAGCAACTTCCACGTACTAGGTGCCAGGTTCACGCCAAGTTTATTTGATCTTACTGATTACACTAGGATTTATGAGCAAGGAGGTTTCATACTAATATACATTCATAGTATTCGCTAAGAGGCCCTCGTTGGCGTTAGTTCATGCACTGGCTGCACTTGCACTCGCCGGCCTCGCAAACGCACCTATACCTAATCGTCAGTAGGAATTTCTTTAGCTCTTTTGAAATCCTACTCACGCATTGCAATTATTATCCGTTGCAGAGCAGTGACATTGTTCGGCCTCGCATGAACAGCTGTTTGGATGAGAAAACCTTCGTAAGTATCCGCATAGGTCGATTGTATTGAAGCACAAAGCACTCACGCATTGCAGGCGCACTGGGTGCAGGCACAGCTAAGGCCCAATTAGCATGTAGTTCGTTCCGCAGAAAGCAAGAAAATGGCTTACGCAGAGCAACTGCACGAAGTGGCTGCGCAAGCCCGAGTAATTGGAACTTGGGTGATCTGGAAGACATTGCTAATGAGGTCGAGGAAGAAAACAGGTCGAAGAGGACGCACAGTGTACATGAGTATAGCGGTTGAAGTCGAGTTTTGACGGTGAATGTTAGTGGTATTTTCTGGAACAACTTGAAACTTGAAGGGCCTTATATAGGATTTTGGGACGAAGCATCCACTAAATCGCGCATGGCATGACTGGATCCATAAAATCACGCAGTTACTAATCAAGTGACACCCGTTGACTCGAGCCTCTCGGTATTACTAACATAGCAATCCAATAAATCGCGCATATCATTCATCACAAAAGCGGAAATATTTACATGGGTAACAATTACGCAAAGCTCAGAGTTATCAATTCCGAATGTCTTTTTGGTAACGAGACACTGCACTACATTTTACCTTTCAACCTTGCAGTATCCTTCCCAAACACAATTGTAGCATTCGCAGCTTCTCTTTCAGCAGTTGCGGCCTGGACGACCTTAACATCATGTACTGCGTTCAGCAGTCCCCCTTCCATTACCCATCTTGTGAACACCTCTGCGTCCGTCTGCGCTTCGTCCTGATTAGTCTCGTGTGCCCATATCGTATGCTCTAGAAGGAAAAGACTGGACGCTACATTTCCGAGTAGAATCAATGCGTGTTTAGGCACGAGGGACGGTATTGGGGGCTTGTAGGCTGAAACTACACAGTCGATAGAACGCTGCAGTGTATCCAAGGCATCTAGGATACGGGTTCTAAGACCATCCGGACAAGAAGTCAACACTGACTCCGCCCACTGTCCAAGGTTCAGTACGTCTGCTTCCACGCGAATCTGATGTAGCTTACATCTGTGAAGGCTGTGAAGGACCAAAGGGTCTCTCACCGCTCGTACAACATCCAATGACAGCACTGTCGCAGTCCCTTCCCATATTCTATGACATATATAAGCAACAAAGTAAGCAAAGTTGGCGCTATGACTGACTTTTCCACTAGGCTATCTCTGATAAGTCTCCCTATCTGGTTCTCTTCCATATATCCTGCACCGCCAAGGGCAGCCATGGCTTCTTCCATCGCTCCACATGCCCTTTCCGCATTGAACGCCTTCACTGTCGGCGTCAACATCCTCAATATCCTTTCTTCTTTTAACGTAGCCACTTGGCATTCAACTTTGCCCATCAGCCGAATGACGCCAAAGGTGAGATGCGTGAGGGCCCTATACGTCAAGCTGATACTTGCCAACTGCTCAACATGCAACGGGGTGTCTCGCAAGAGCCTTGTTCCGCTCTGTATTCGACGGACGTCGGCGTAAGATGTAGCGATGGCGAAACACCGTCGCAGACCACCAAGAGACGCTATAGAAGACCATACACGGGTGATGTTCAACACAGGAGTTATATTTTTGACGCCCTGGTTAAGTTCACCGATAAGATACGCTTCTGAGCCTTCGAGCGAGAGTTCCGCAGTAGGCAAAGCATGCGTGCCAATTTTTTCCTTCAAACGATGCAAGTATATCCTGTTGCTGGTTGCGCTAGGACGATGATCAGAAGGACGGCGGAGCAAGGGTACACGCAGGGGAACGAGAAACAGGGAAAGACCTCGCGATCCATCTTCGGGTTTTCCGGTTCTCGCGAGGGCCACGGCAACATCACTTTCGGTAGCACTAGAGAACCACTTGAATCCATTTAGGGAATACTGCAACCCGAGTGTATGCTCGGACCCAGTAGAAGACGCTGCGGTTTCTGTTTGAGAAACATCTGAGCCTCCCGGTCGCTGAGAATGCCGCCGCTACATCAGTCTGCAGCAGGACAGAAGCAGACTGAGATTCGGATACTTGCCTCAGTCATCCACTGGCCAGATACATACGCCAAGTTAGGGTCCCGGCTAATGAGACGCGGAAACACATGCTTCCTCATGCCATTTGTACCTATCAGTTCAATGACTCTGGCTGCACCATCGGTCATACTCAGAGGACAAAAGACCTTGACAAGATGTTAATGGTGCTCAATGCCAACGAGATTATATACCATGTGTCCATCTCCGACCATTAATGTGGCTTTTGCAAAGCCATAGATCCGACTGTATTCACCATACGTGCGTTCATAAAAGATGCCGGGGAGTCCCTCACGCTGCGCGACAGCCGTGAGTTTGCGAAATCCCTCGCTTGTTCGAAGCTCGTTGATACGGCGACCCCATTGATCATATTGGACGAGCTGGGGGTTGAAAACACGGGTGCCCCATGCTCTTATGTCTATAAAGTCTTGTAAGAATGCATAAGCGATGTATACAAGTCAACGTACTGGTAACAACGTCTTCGCCGAAACGAACAAGATCAGGCTCAATATCCTTCTCAATGCTGAACATTCACGAGTAACGATAAGGCAAAGTTGGTAGGGTTCAAAATCTGTCTCACTCTGCCGGAAGAATCCTCTTCAAAAGAGAGGGCAATACTGGGTCCGTGAGAAAGGCGTTTTCTTCAACGTATGGAGACTGCAAAAATAATAAAGTGAACAAAAATCCTGGAAACTGCACAAGTTTTACAGACCTGCTGGAATCCTTCTTCGATACGCATGATGCGAGTCCGGTATCAAGATAGCTATTAAACATATGACAATACCTGGCGAGGCCATGGGAGTCCCTCCAGTTAAGGGAGCCAGGGGCAAAGGACGTGACGTAAACAACTTTTCACCCAGAAACAAAAAGGTAATCAGTGTGCGAAGCAAGCTTCCAATTTCGTCTCCAAGCCGAAGATTCTATTTTCGTCTAGATTATTTCTGATAAGATAACAGACATATCTCGAATACATCCTGATAATTTAGTTACATCTGCGCTACTATGAGTCGAAAATTGCCCCGAATGCGAGTATGCCTCGACTCCGAAGGCCATAAATAACCTTCTCTGTCAGTCTCTGGTTTGAGATAACACAAACACATTCTGGCCTGTATTCGTCCACCAGACGATTCGTGAGCTTGACGATATCAGGCTTCCCGTGCTTTCTCGTATCTTCAAAGAATATTGTCAGATATCCGTTCTGCCGTTAAGGAATCATTCAACATACCATATACGACCGCACCAGGACTCGCTGCTAATATATCATCCACCAACGGGTCTCCAAATGTTGCACGTGTATTGGGTGCCATCCAAAACAGCTTATGCTCAACCTTACCACTCAGTATGTGAGGTGTGAACGGAGCGATACCGCTACCGGTAGCAACGAACAGGACCCTACGGAATAGAGGCACAATACGAAGTGCACCACACGTCGGGATACCTCTCACCCAGATCTCCTTCGGTGGATTCGTGATCATCTCTGTGGTCCAGTCACCTGCCTGAGAAATAATGATCGAGTATCCTGTCACCCCGGGAGCAGCAATCGTTGCAAAACTGTGCCACTCATTAAGAGGGTCGGTAGAGAACCGCTGGAAAGAGCCGGGAACGGGATGCGGACCTGAGTGAAACGGAGTCAGAGATATCCAAGGATTGTGAGGAGAATGACTGGCCATAATCGACGAAGAGACGGACAGCGTGGTTGGAGAGTACAACACTTCGGACAGGGACCTTTTGCAACTTTGTCCAAGGGAGAATCAGGGACCAGCTCAAAACCATCATGAGCCAGAATGGAGCAGAGTGCACTAATGCGTGTCCGAGGGATTTGTCACCCTTGTAATCGTTCGTGAGGACAACGACCTGGGACTAATTCGTCAAAATGAACATATGCAGATGGTAAAAACATACCTGGGACCAAACCAATGCAGTAGCAGTCCACCCCATGAATCGATGCATACGCTCAAATGCATCATGGCGTTTGATCCGGAATGTGGGGTAGGCAAACACGACAATCCCAACCAAGAAAGCAAGAACAATATATGTCAGCGCTACAGTAGCCACTGAAGTCTGTAAATAATTCATTCAGAATCGAGTAGACAACCACATCAAAAGAAGACATACCCTCTTTCCTTGAACAAGTTCTCTAGTCGCTTGGACAGCTAATAGGACAAGCCAAACTGTCCCCGAAACAGCAGCTCCAGAATGGACACCTCCATTGTGATACACTCTCGCAGCCGTCTTACGAATCCAGAATGGCCATCTGAGTAAACTCGTCAGCAAATCTCCAACGACCACTAGGGAAAGAGAACTCACGACTGAGGAACGGAACAAGCAACTGCGAAAAGCGCGTTTATAACGTGTTCCTGCCTCATAAGAACAGCAATGAAGATGTTCGCAACCGCAACCAGTGCGATCTTCTGAGAATGATATCCTCGTATTGCGTACGAGATGAAGATACCTATATTCGTTAGGAACACGACCGAGAACAGTCGACGGTAGATAGAAAATGCCTGCAACCGTAGATTGCGCACGAGGCGCGGCTGTTTCTTTTCTGGCATTTCATCCTCCTCGTAACCGTCCCATGGATTGACCTGTTTCTCAACATCGAGAACGGCGACTGTCGATGTGGACTTTTCGGATGAATGTCGAACGATGATGGTCTCGGCGGGTGTGTTTGGGAGAGAGGATGTACTGGTGGAAGCGGAGTGGGTAAGCTCAACTGTATGTGTGTTGGAATCCATCGTGAGCGAACTGAGCTAACATCGAAGAGAAATCAATCTTTTAAAGAGACAATATTCCGAGTCGGTGGTCACTGCTGAATAGTAGGTAGTGCACAAAAGAGGCAGAATACGGGGAGATCATGATCAGTAAAGTCTATTCTTACTGCGAACGGTCGCACTGTTCGTCATCCGGACACTAATAGAAGGATATTTGGGTCAACAAACAATGTAAGCAGCAACGTAACGTCATAAATGCCTTGGCGGAACGTCTTGATACAGCATTTGGTATCCTGGAGCAAGGGCAATCACCAAGATGGAAGCGTCAAGTACACAATCAGTGATTTACTGCCAGTGAATGTATGATGTCATGACCGTGTTGACTCATGACAGAACTATTATGGAATCCGATGGAACAGGCCAGAGTTCCCAATAGCCAGTTTTGTGTGTGTGAGGAATAGAGCTCTGGATATTGAAGGCTGATTGAAGCTTTCTTGCTTGAGAAGATGCAAGAGAGGACAAAGTTCGGCTTGCAAAATGCAGTGCCTCGAGTCGGTTACCTAATGAAAAATCTTGGCCCCAGAACTGGGATCAGCAGATCACCGCAATGGATGATATACATACCTACATCGGCGCCCACTACTGCGGCAAAATAGGGGACTTGTGAGAATTGAGAGTGGTACGCATCAGTGCATCATATGCACACCCCATCAGTCAACCGAATTCCCCCGACCCTCGCGCCATCAATATTAAAAGTGCTCCAGCATACGGTGACAGGACCCATACGAGCTCAGTTCAGGCAACCCGAGTCGGACGCTCCTAACTTTGAGTGCGCGGGAAGAGGCTCGAAATTGGATGTTGAAACCTGCCGTCACTTATTCTAGGGCCTATATTTCCGTGATAAAAAAAGCTGAATGTCGGTCCCGAGTCGCTGAATATCCCTGTGGTCAACTGCTAATCTTACCTTGTGAAACTTGATATGTACCCCGAACGCCGAACAGCTTCATGTCTTCTAGTGACATCCAATTTTTCTTGCCATTCTGATGCCCCGGTCGCATCAAGAAGTCTGAAAGAGTGCATGGACAATTACCAGACATAACATTTCAAATGCACGCCTGAAGCACCATGTAGGAATCAGCAAGCGCGACCAGCCAACCAACATCACCATCACGGTACCAGTACCCAAATCAGTCCCAACTACAGCTGGATGTTGCATGCGCTAACCTCAGTATCAATGTGCTGCAAAAAAGTAACGAGTCGCCTTCGTTGATTCACACAGAAAATGACATGTGGAAGTGTATAAAAGAGGTTATCATAAGTAATTGCTGTCTATGGATCACGGCGTTCCCATAAAATACGGGAATCGCAGTGATAGGAATCTATACAAGTCATGTTAATGCATGTCCCAGACATGCCATAAGTCTATTACGAGTCAAATATGGCCCCAAAGGCGAGAATACCCCGACTCCGAAGACCATAAACGACCTTCTCTGTCAGTTTCTGGTTCGAGATCACACAAACACACTCGGGCTTGAACTCGTCTACGAAGCGATTCGTGATCTTGATGATGTCAGGCTTACCGTGTTTGCGAGTGTCTGAAAGAAGAATCAGGTTAGCGCAAGCTAGCAAGGAAAATGTGTACGAACCATAAACAACGGCCCCGGGACTGTTCTCCAAGAACAGAGTCGACCAGAGGATCGCCGAAAGTGGCCCGGGTATTCGGAGCCATCCAGAACAGCTTATGGTCGACTTTGCCACTCATAATATGTGGCATGAAAGGTGCAATACCACTTCCAGTCGCCACGAATAGAACCCTCCGGAAAAGAGGAATGATACGAAGAGCACCACAGGTGGGCATACCACGAACATAGATCTCTTTTGGTGGATTGGTGATCATCTCAGTAGTCCAATCCCCCGCTTGAGAAATGATGATCGAGAAACCCGGCTTTCCTGGAACAGCAATAGTAGCGAAACTATGCCATTCGTTCAAGGGATCGGTAGAAAATCGTTGGAAAGATCCGGCAACAGGATGTGGGCCTGCATGATGGCTTAGCAGACGTACAATCAAGCGATGGAAATAAACGTACCGTAGTCAACGAAGAGTTGGACAGCGTGGTTTGAAAGCACCACACTTTCAACCGGAACCTTCCGGAGATGTGTCCAGGGAAGGATCAGAGATGCGCTCAGAATGATCATCAACCAGAAGGCGGCCGAATGCACAAGGGCAGATCCCAAGGACCTGTCGCCTTTGTAGTCGTTGGTTAACAGCACAACCTGTAGACATGCGTTTAAGTAAGAGAAATCATTTTCTTGATGAATACAACAGACCTGTGCCCAGACGAGTGCAGTTGCCGTCCAGCCCAAGAAACGATGCACACGTTCAAATGCATCATGGCGCTTAATTCGGAGTGCCGGGTACGCGAAGAGAACAATTCCAACCAAGAAGAATAGAATGATGTACGTGAGCACTACGGTTGCCGTGGACGTCTAAAGAAAACCGACGTCAGTCTGTATATAACGACCGTTGGAAATCTGCCCGGCTTACTCCTAGGTTGTTGACACGCTCCCGAGTGGCTTGTACGGCGAGGAGGATGAGCCAAACCACCGCCGAAGATGCAGCACCAGAATGTATGCCCCCAAGATGATACACTCTTGCAGCGGTTTTACGTATGAAGAAGGGCCAGCTACGGATAGAACATGTCAACAGAACGGCAAAAGGACTGTCATTGCGAGGAAGAACTCACGACTGCGGGACCGAGCAAAATATCAAAAACAAGGTGTTGATCACAAGTTCCTGTCTCATGAGAATAGCAATGAAGATATTCGCGACCGTAACCAACGCAATCTTCTGGGAATGGTACCCTCTAATCGCGTACGAGATGAAGATGCCCATGTTCGTAATGAACACCACTGAGAAAAGACGACGATAGATCGAAAAAGCCTGGAGCCGCATATTCCGTACAGGTCGTGATTGAACTTTGTCAGGAATGTCGTCCTCCTCATAGCCATCCCATGGGTTAGCCAACTTCTCATCGGCGAGGCTGCCTGCCTTGGAGGATGTCTGGGATACCACCGTCTCCGCAGGACTGGGAGGAAGAGCAGAGCTGCTGTAGGGAACGGGGGCGACACTGCTCATGGCTGGACAAGCTGAAGATTACATTCGAGAAACACCCCGCTTTTAAACTGCAAAATAATCCCAAAGAGGTTGAGGACCTTACACCAACACCCAGGTGTGAAATGAACAGATCTCCAAGCTTATTCCCGAAGAGGCGTGCATGTGGATTAAGAGGTTCTCCATGCAATCGTTTTCTGATCTGAAGGAGATCCGTCCAATTGACTTTCGGCATCTATGAGGGCTAGATTTCAGCCGTTGCTTGTATGACTCTCAAAAAATCTTTCTGGGCACGTGAAGAGCTCACCTTGCTGAGTGATACAGTGCCGAAAATGTGAGGAAATTGCATATACCGGTCGTTTTATTTCTGTTTGGGGAATGAGAGACTATCATTATTCCTTTCAAACAAGCCGCCTCCTCTATCCTCTATCACAACGTTCGTCGACGGAGCATGCAGTTAGGCACTAGCTCGAAGGTGTCAGTCGGATATCAAGACGTCGGAGTGGGACGAGCTTATATCTGTATGGGCGAGATAGTGAGGATGTGACATTGCCCAACCACAGGGCTTACCTGTCCAAATCCGGCACCGTTTTCGTTCACACACGGTATCTCGCCTTGGCCAGGATCAAGACACTCACACCGGTTGAAAGGCGAGAGTAGGAGATTGGCTGATTGTATCACATTTGTCTCGTGGAGTGGGAGCAACTAATTCTGAAGCAATACCATCCAATTGTGACGTGGACGGCCCATGAATCAATAATTCCATTGTGAATTGCGGGAGCGATAGTAAAAAACCCCAATTGCTGAGCACCGGTCCCGTTAAGATGGACCTATGTGAGTGATAAGCATTTTGCTTTTGAAAGATATTAAAATTTACTTCTGAACTGAATTGAACAAGCTGATCCGCCTCATGAATGCAAATGATGTGGACCTGAGGAGACCTGAGCGACATGTTTGAAAGGTCGGGCCAAGACGGTATTGGCCGGGTCAGGACACGAGGCGTTGAAAACGTTGATTTTGATGCTGAATATTCAATTTCGAACATCAGACTCGCACTGATCGCCCCTGTTACTCTCCCCCATATGGGGTTCTGTCTGTAACTTTCCATTGTGGAGCGGTGAGTACGCATATCCGCGTCGGAAAGTATTCAATTGACATCAAAGAGCGTGTCAAGACCATAACCACCGACTCCAGAGCCAGGAGCATCAAAGAAGGCTATGCGGGGTATCCCAAATAGAAGGGCGCCGGTTTGAACGAATCTGAGTTGAAGCAAAACACGGTATCCGGAGAAAGGGGAAACAACCACAGATTGCGCAGATGGATATCAACAGGAGAAACCGTGAACGAAGCAAGTAATCAGTGGCTCGGTGAACGTGCTATTATTGTCTGAACGTTCAATGCGGTTTGTCGTTCATCAAAACGTTATCACATACTTTCAGAGGAAATCATAACCATCATATCCAACACTCCTACGCGCCAAGTGCATGATATTTCATGGCCTCAAGGGCCGCGATGCTCTCCGTTCCTCGATCTATACCATCCTGGACGCTCTGAACTACAAACACAACCACAGGCGTGGCACACCACCATGCAACCGGTGAACCCAAGAAAAGGCAGAGAGTCGGTGCAACCAACGACAGAGCATACGTCAGCTGGTAAGAAACTTGAGCGACGTGGTGAATGTGCAGTAACAGGTTCACGTGGATCAGCAAGACCAGGAAGGTGAGCGCAGGAGCGGTGGTAAAAAGGAAAAGCAGGTGGGCGAGAATTGATAAGACGACAAGGATTTGAATAGCATAGACAGTCTGAACATCATATTGGGCGTTCTCAGCACGCAGTTTGCTGATCAATTCTTCTTGCTCTGGTATCGGGTCAGCATTTTGACATGGAAAAGGATACAAAGCAA
Source organism: Armillaria sp. CMW 4456 (assembly GCA_028551335.1). Taxonomy (NCBI): domain Eukaryota; kingdom Fungi; phylum Basidiomycota; class Agaricomycetes; order Agaricales; family Physalacriaceae; genus Armillaria; species Armillaria sp. CMW 4456. Next base: position 110,657 of record JANDKJ010000233.1, read on the forward strand.
CCTTGTTGGTCCAGAATATGGTCGTCGCTATCTTCGTCGTCGTCACGGAAAGGCCTGGATATACGTTGCCGAAGTGAGTTCATCGTGGGCGAAGTGAGGATGAAGGCGGCCGAACATGTCCGACATGGCATAAACCGACTTCCGCTCGGCACCGAACCTCCGGCATTCTGCGACCATGGCTGCTTGTCTACGATTTACTCGTCGCGTAACGTTTATCGTATGGTCCTTCATTGAGCGTACTGACCGTATCTGTAGGTATGGAAATCTTTTGTTGTAAACAAAGGTTGGCATTTTTTTCTCTCGTTTCTTTTGATTCTAAAGCGTTTCGCCAGGACATGACGCGCAGTGTTTCCCAAACGTTCGTCACTTCTATTGTACTCGTCACCTATTTACCCAATTTGAACCAGCTTGTTGTGGAACACGCCAAACCAGGAGTCGTGCAGGCCTCGCTCAAGATAGAACCTTATAATAGTATGCTGCTTATCTGACACCAATGTTGTATCACTTCAACCGTCGCGATTTAACAGTCAATCGCGTGGGAGTAGGTCCCGGATTTAATACCCCTCAAATCTAATCTAAATTCAGTTGCTACACTAGACTGGTATCCGCGTTTTAATCGGTCCATTTATCTCTGGGCTGATCTCCTTTAGCCCACGGTGGTCTTATCATGTCTCTCACAGACACCATGGGGTCCCTAGTCGTTGCCACTAAAGGATATTGTTCGAATTATATATTCTCTCGTATTGCAATGCACTGATTCTTTTTGACAGGGATGACCGGGGTAAGCACCGACATTGGCGCATCTTTTGTTCGTCCAGCTGGAAGGCCGGGCGACATAGTATATGCCACGTCTCATTTGACTGGTATGGGTACGTATCGTATAGCCTCCTTCTGTACTACACGTTGTTGCTATACCCATACCTCTCCAGGTAAATCCTTGGCGTACACACGGACGGAATTCAAGAATGCGACAGGGGACCTGGTTGCATATGGGTGTAAGTAAAGGATATCTATGATATCATAACCGTCTATCCTATCCGTTGCATAGACCACACCAAGTACATTGGCAAGGCACTAGTCCATGAGGTTCGTTCCACTGTCCTGGATACTGTCAATTTTGATTGATTTTTCACAGAACAACGTGAAATTATCGGAAGATGGAGAAACTGTGCTGGAAGGAAAAGACCTTGAAGTAGACTAGACTATATTTCTTGAGAGATAAGGTGTGTACTTGACTATTCTTGATGTATTCATTGTCCTTAACGGCAGTTCAAGGAGTAAAAAAAATCTAGAACAGTAGAAACGAAATCGTAGTGATGTTTGCGTCCCTCTAGCATATGTTGATATATATTCTCGAAGAACGTCTTCAACTTTTCGTTTGGATCTCTTGCTCACTAGATGATAATGTCGCTCGTTGGAAAATAGCAAAACAACGTCTGCCGAAAGCCATAGAAAGTCGGTCTGTGCACTCAAAATGTTAAGTGAGTCAGTCATAGTCAAGAATACCTCAATAGTGCCGCATACATCTGTTCTCCAATTGTCTTAAAAACCGAGTTTAATACGCTCGAGAAGATTAGTAGTTAATATATTTTTATATTTACTTATTTATTAGATCCCAGGAATAGATCATATTTATTAAGCGAAGGCTTGGCAAGGGCGAGCATCATGATCGTTGAAAGCGTGCTGAACGGGATTGCGACATACTCACTGTTCAAAAGGCCATCTAGCTGAGCGTAATGCTTACTGGGTGTTCTTTTTCTATTTTGGTCGTGGGGCATCGCCGAAATTGGCCTAGGTGATGTGATGGCAATCATGTTACCCGTCTCCGAGGCCTTTCCATGGATCCCATCTCCATTCTCTCTACTGTGATATCGACGACCTCTTTCCTTCTGACCTGGATAGATCAGTACAAATCCAAGGAAAAGGTATTTCGCGACTTGCATACGACCCTCGATAATGTCCATAATGGAGTACTATTGCCTCTATCGTCAGTAGGCGCTGGTGGAAGTCCTCAACTTGAACCTAACATTGTGGGGTGTCTGCGAACCGTACAAGAAGTACTCTTCCGAACGCGGGATCATTTGGTCGTGTGGGAGGATAGCCGGAAACTCAAAGGCGGAAAGAAGCTATGGGCATTTCTAAACCCTGCTGTGGTTCTGGATGAGCTGAAGGACGACAAGACCCAGCTCTTGTCCAGTGTGCAGATACTATCGGCTTCTGTACAAGTCTCATCTTATATACGTCATCCGAGCGTGCACGGCCCTCCTGAGGAGTCATCACGATCCCTGGTAACTAGCTCGAGGAATGTGGAGATAGCTTCGAATAAGGATGTCAAAGACTTCTGGACGGCTGAAATCGGGACCGAGGTATAGCAAATCTAATCTCTCTTTTTCGCTCTCGTAACTTATTGTTCTTAGACGTCTTACTGCTCTGCAGAATTCCTACAAGGGGCCATTAGCCACTACTTTGCCAAGGCATTAACACCCACAGCGAAGGAGATCCTTTCTCTTCGACTGGACGAGTACGGAGTAGGATGCACTACCTTAGCAAGTCTTGATCGCTTTGTCGGGCAGCAACCATTACTAAACGCACTCACGACACTTGGTGTCATACAAGTCAACGAAACCCCAATTACTATCGAAAGCGGCGACCGTAGTTCTATCAAACCAATATTAATCATGGTTGACGACGAGCCTGAAAATCATCGCTATACGATCGATTTTGTTCGATCATATAATGTTGACCTCTTTGTTTTCACCTCGACAGCTTCGGCGAAAACCTGGATTGATGCCCATGAAGGCAAGTCAAACAACTCACCGTGTGCAAGTATTATTGACCCATCGATTTGTGTTGTAGCCATGCTACGCATCGCAGACAAGTTTGGCCGCCTGCGGTTTGTGTCAGATAATGCTCGCTGGGAGCAGGATGCCTCCGTATCGACGCCCTCGTCACACCAAAGTTCGAAAATTTCCCTGAACATTTATGCCGGGGAGACTATCCTACGTTTTCTGCGCGGCAGACAGTATTCTGCGCCAGTCCTCATTGCCGCTGGAAAGAGCATCATGAAGACCTCATACGTTCTTAATTATACCCGAGCCGGGTCTACTTACTACCTTGATGTCTTAATGGATTACATCCACCCGATAATCGCCGAAAATAGTGAAGACGCTGAATGGTGGTTAGACTTCAATGTTCAGCCTAGAGACCGAACAAAACCGATGTTGCTTTGGGTCAGAGATCCAGGTCCTAATTCTCTTCCTATATCCGCCGGGCAGAGCCTTCAGACCGTGGTTGTCGCCTCATTCGAAGAGGCTCAAGAAGAGTTGAAAAGGCATAAACGTGAGCCGATGTTTCATTTCCTTTCCGTCTCGTGTCCTGAGTTGGTCACTCAAGATACCTACCGTCGGCTGGCGAAGGCACATATGCTCCGAGTATTGTGTTGCGAACACCAAGGAAGCCTCCATCCGGATACGCGAAACACTTCAACGGGTCAAGCCGTACTTCAATATATTCGGTCCGATGGATATGACTGTCCCTTTCTCGTGTTCTGCCGAAGTGACGACCTTCCGCGTACTGAGTACGTCTTGAAGTTTAGTAACGCAGGATCTACTGTACACCAGAGCGTCATCGATGCGTTTTTTAAGGTCTCTTTCTGAGCAGAAACAAGATGACTATGCATTATGGGCAGTGCAAGGTGCCTCCCCTGTCTCATGAGTGATGCTGACTTGCACCTAGTAGTTGTTGAATACATCCTCGATAAGTACACAGGTATGCGCCCCTCATTTCAGATCTTTTCCGGACATTTAATTACACCGATCAAGTTACAATCCGTCAAATAATGCATTCCTGTGCAGATGCGCTGTTGGAGTCGGGTGGGCGCGCGACCCACGTGAGCGCCTGAATCAGACAGATCACGTGGTGAAAGGGTCGATCGCATCAGATCGCACTGTTGCTCAGTCATCGTTTTCTCGATGACTTATGACATTTCTTTTTCTGAAGATCGCCGTACTAGATTACCAAAGCTCGTTCCTCTCCCAAACCGCCACCGAGTTAGATGTCGCCCGTAGACTACGGACCCTACGCTATCGTTTGAGCAGCGGGCCAACGGACCGAACGCGCTCCGAGTTATTCTGGCCAACTGCCCGAGAGCTTTACTAACAAAGTTCAGAGAATAGCCTTCTTTTCGACCTTCCTAGACGCCATAGCCTGCCTAACTAGAAATCGCCGCATAGAAACTTGACACGTAGAGATTATCAAGCCCGGCGAGCGTCATTGCAAGGTTGAAACGGTTATACAGCATCAAATTTGAACCTATGTCAGCATATAAATGTCTCCACATTCAATGCACTAGGACTCAGTCAACTATCGATCATGTCCGATTCGTCCTCTTCATCCAAAGGCCATCTACCTAAAGGAAGCGCATGCATCAATTGTAGGTCAGTAACGTTCACATTTTTGATCAAGGATATATCTCAGAGCTTCTTTCAGACGGCGTAAGATAAAATGTGACGGGTTAAGGCCTGTATGCAGTCCTTGCTCGTCGTCAGACGCGTTTCGTGACTGCGAATATGTCGAGAGAGGGACAAGCAGTAAAACACAAGCTCTAGAGGCCCAGATTGCAGTTCTTGAAAGCCTCATTCAACAGCGAGAGCGAAGAACAGGTTGGTTGTGTCGCTTGAGGAATATTCACCAATTTCACCAAACCACTCTGCTAGATTTTTCTCATACTGTCCAAGGCTCTTCATGTTCGCAGTCTTTAAGTGAAATTTTCAGTTCCCTGATTTTTCGTTCAGCCACAGCCGATCCGTCTTCGTTTCAGCTACAAGAAATCATGTGAGTCTCTATGTAGAACCTTTGCGTGGCATACTTATATAGTTCCATTAGCTTGCGATCCTTCTTACAGCACTGTTTGAAAATTGGATTTTTCCTCGATCAGGCTCGCTTTGCAGATTCCGCCACACTTCCGAACGTTATGGGACCCTCTGCAGCCCTCCTTAGCACCGCCTACCTATGGGGCATTCATCTCTCCGATTCGGGTGAGATTTCAGCCTACGAAGAGGTCTTCCTTGCCCGTGCCCTCCAAAGCACCGCTCAAGAACTTTCCAGCAGTCATCCTCAGCGAATCATACAGTGTATCCAAGCAGAAGTTCTATTAGCTCACTATTTCTTCCGTAAGGCAAGGATGCTGGAAGCAAGGTACCATAGCGGCTCAGCAGTTTCATTGGTGCTGAGCGCCCGTCTACACAAAATTCGCTCAACTGAAGGAGGCGGGCCGTCAGTACTCCCGCCTCCTGCGGATTACGTAGAAGAGGGTGAGAGAATAAGGGCGTTCTGGACTGTATTAATCTTGGATAACTGTTGGACGACCGCGGATGGCGCCCCTTCCAACTTTTTGTGTACATCTCCTGATACCAGGGTCGACGTTCCTTGGCCATTGGACTCTCAGGTATGTACTCGCTTGAATAGAAGATGAGCCAGCACCTTCACTGCGCATTTGTGGACTCATAGATTCAGTTTCCTCGGAACTATCGGACGAGTCATACCATTCAAAAGTTCCTGGCCAATCAAAATGATGATCACGGGTCTTCGGCCTTAGCGTTACACGCGAAAGCTTCAATCCTCTTTGAGCAAGCATCTCGTATTGGTCCACGCTTTCGACCTGGTACGAGTGTATATCCCTGCTTTCAGTACATGGTCCTTACACCACACAGGAATGCCGCGGCAGGAAGCTTCTCGCTTTTTTGCTTCTTTCACTGCAATGGAACGCCTTATCCAGAGTTTTATTGAGAGTCTATCGTCAAGTCAAGCCACGCTAGCATCTAATGGTCCCCCTCCTTCACTCATGGCATACGTAATAGCTCATGTTTCGATGATCCAACTTCACGCTCCGTTCGTTTCACGAAATCCGGCTTCTCGTGGGCGAATCTTGTCCCATTCTCGTGAAACCATTCAGTTCTTAAGCAATGTTGACGTTTCCAACACACCGTTTCTAGATTCTTTCATTGGAGTGAGTTTGATACAACACCGTTTTTCACCATATGACCGTCTCATTATCTCAATAGGTGTTGTGGGGCATAATGGCCGAAATATTGATGAAAGAATCTCGCAGCTCCACATCTGCAGCAGAGCCAACAAGACTCTTCAATGAAGTCACGACTTTAATGAGCGCTGCAGCACCTCAATCTCCGTTCATAAGTGAGGGTTTTATTACTGCTCTCCGTCAAGTATATCTGATCCCATCTGTAGATGTTCAACTAGATAGAATTCGTCACTTATATACCCAATCAGTGAATCGGTGATTGGTGTTGACCCCCTTGAAGACGACAAACTATAGTACATATTAATCCTAGTATATCACGAATATCATTTTGTAATTGAAATACAGCCCAGATGTAATAGTTAGATGAGAAATCAATGTGTCATTGAAATGTTCATAGTATTAGTCGTAAACCAGACGTGTGATCGCGCCTTTCCCTATAGAGCCCGTTTCAAACAAAATGGAATGGAGGGTACAAGACGTGACTATGAATATATATAATCTATGACAAAACGTCAAGTCAAGCCATATCAGTATACGATCCTACAGACATGATAAATAGAATTCATGGGTCCGATCCCTGCCAGAACCCAGATAATTTGTGCCATTCAAGAGTCGAAGATAGCCCCAAAAGCGAGTATGCCTCTGCTTCGGAGACCATAGACGACATTCTCTGTTATTTTCTGATTTGAGATAACACAAACACATTCAGGCTTGAATTCATCTACGAATCGATTCGTGAGTTTGACGATGTTGGGTCTGCCATGCTTTCTGGTATCTTCAAATATCCATCAGTGAAGTTCAAGAAGGTTGAAGATTGATGCGGACCATATATGACAGCACCAGGACTGTTCTCCACAATCATGTTTACCAATGGATCGCCAAAGGTAGCACGGGTATTCGGTGCCATCCAGAATAGCTTGTGGTCCACTTTCCCACTCATGATATGAGGCGTGAAGGGAGCAATGCCGCTTCCAGTGGCAACGAACAGGACTCTCTTGAATAGTGGAATGATTCGTAGGGCACCACACGTAGGCATACCCCGCACATAAATCTCCTTGGGAGGGTTGGTAATCATCTCCGTAGTCCAGTCGCCAGCTTGGGATATAATGATGGAGAACCCTGACTGTCCCGGTACTGCAATGGTGGCGAAGCTATGCCATTCATTCAATGGATCAGTCGAGAACCTCTGGAAGGAGCCAGGGACAGGGTGCGGGCCTGACAAACAGTCAACACGAGTCGAAAATGAGGAAAGGCGAATATACCATAGTCAACGAAAAGTTGGACGGCGTGGCTAGAGAGAACTTCACTGCGAACAGGGACCTTGCGTAATTTCGTCCACGGGAGGATGAGGGACAAGCTCAGGATGATCATCAACCAAAATGCCGCCGAGTGCACAAGCGCTGAACCCAACGACCTGTCGCCTTTGTAATCGTTGGTCAACAGCACAACCTGTAGACATGCATTGAGTAAGAGAAATGAGTTTTCTTGATTAATACAGACCTGTGCCCATACGAGTGCAGTTGCCGTCCAACCCAAGAATCGATGTACACGCTCAAACGCGTCATGGCGCTTAATTCGGAGTGCCGGGTACGCGAAGAGAACAATGCCAACCAAGAAGAATAGGATGATGTACGTGAGCACTACGGTTGCCGTGGACGTCTGAAGCAAACCAACGTCAGTCTGTATATAACGACCCGTTGAAAATCCGTCTGGCTTACTCCTAGGTTGTTGATACGTTCCCGAGTGGCTTGTACGGCGAGGAGGATGAGCCAAACCACCGCTGAAGACGCAGCACCAGAATGAATGCCCCCGAGGTGATACACTCTTGCAGCGGTTTTACGTATGAAGAAGGGCCAGCTGAAGTAGTGGGGTCAACAGTGATCAAAACTGATGTAACAATCAACTCACGACTGCGGGACTGAGCAAAATATCAGGAACAGTGTGTTGATAACCAGTTCCTGCCTCATCAGGATGGCAATAAAGATGTTCGCAACTGTGACCAAAGCTATCTTTTGGGAGTGGTACCCTCTTATGGCATACGATATGAAGATGCCCATGTTCGTAATGAACACCACCGAGAAAAGACGACGGTAGATCGAGAACGCCTGGAGCCTCGCGTTTCGAACCAGGCGTGGTTGGACCTTCTCAGGCATAGCATCGTCCTCATAGCCGTCCCAAGGATTATCTGCCTTCTCGTCCGCTATTTCTTTGATAGTAGAAATGGAGGTTTCAGAATGCGCTGCCATTTCTATGGGACTGTGAGGGAGGGTGATCTGGTTAGACGGATCCTTGGGCGTGCCGCTGGTCATGGGGGATGAGAATGTAACGACGTAGGTGGAGATTCTATGTCCTATTTATTAAAAATAGAGTCTTCATTTAATGAGGTATCCACTAACTAAGAAGGGTGGAAAGCGGAGAACGAAACGCGGCAACGCATGCAAAGTTGATGGCGTCAACTATCTTGACATGTTTGATGTCCATGTTTTCGAGCTTCGGCATTTTTACTTGACAAAAATTGATGTTCTGATCTACAGAAGACATTCAGACGGCTTATTTCTTTCCCGAGTCTCAGCGAGCGCTTTCTATAACATGTGCGGCATGAAACATATCAGCCTTAGCTATGATGGACATAGAAAACGCGTACCTCGCCTGGGCTCACTGGAGGCACCTGTCAACACTTCAAAATTTTCTCACTGGAGTTGTACCACCATATTTGCGCCATGTCGCGAGGTCAAAGACAACTGATGATTGAGTTGATGAGCCCGATCAATGCTCATGCTCACTCAGCTGGAAGGCCCGAGGACACATGTATGTGCACTCTCAATGATAACAATGATGATACTGATGTTGACTTTTGTCCCCACTCGTCTCAGCTGTCAATCGACTCTTTCGTGCGAAGCAGAGATTTCCTAGCCACCAGCCCCGATGACTACCGCAGTAGACGCCTCTAGTTTCATGTTACCCAGTTTCCGTAGGTGTTTTTGAATGCAACACAGCAAGCGTAGTCTCCCAAAGCAGCTGTACAGCCTAGTACACCGACCTTTGCGAATATATTGATAATCAAATCCATTAGGATCTTCCGCCAGGTCGTGATTGGTAGCAGTATACATTCTGTTGGACTTGAATCAACCAACGTAAAGACACTGAAAACAAGGGCTGCGACTTACCGCAGTTAGGATACTATTTGGTATTGATGAACGAATAGAGACCGAGACGACATATTGCGACCGAGGTGGCTGTAGTAAACTCCAGAAAAGACGGAGGAGAAAGCAAATTCGGCCGCGGCTGAGTAGGAACAAGATCAGAGATAGGGCTGCGACACGTCAAAGTCGTAGCACAGAGACCTTCAGGGCATGAAACAGAAGCGAAACGGATCGAATTTAAAATTTAGCTTGAAGATCATTGTTGATCGGATCTCTCCGAACACCACTTGGCTGCCGCGTTTTTGTCTGGATGGAGGACTAGTCGACGAGTAGCGCCTGTAATCGGACAGTTAGGACGTAAATACCTATGTGGCGAAGACCATAGATACACGTTAGTCTGAGGGGAGTGGAATCCATAGATTCATCGCTAGGTATCATTCACTCACCCACATGGTCCGCTCCAATTCGAAGGCGAAGTGACAGGATTCACTTCACCTACCTTGCGAAACACCAAACGTATCTGGGTCATCGTACCAGCACCGCAGAGTGTGGAGGAAGAATGCCTATTCATGAGGCAGCAAATTGAGCGACCGGGGAGTACTCTCAGAACGTATAAAGACGTGAAACAAGTCTGTGCAACTGCGCTCAATCGAGAGACTCGTTGGCTGTACATACCGGTAAAGGTATAGCAAAGTGCGCCTCCTGCAAGAGATCCTTACACCATCCCGGTGCCAATATCTTTACGCAACTCGAGCAGCGAGGCAAGAAACCCTGCATATTAATACGGAGAACTAAAGTTCAATAAGACAAATCGTCAACTCGGTGTGCACTTCGGTCAGTGTGTATGTCCTTGCCACCGCCGGTTGGTACCCAAAATATACCGGAAAGTGGATATACACACCTTGAGAAGAGCTTCGAATTTGACACGATTGTAAGCCAACCCCTTCGTTACGCCTACATGTTTAAAGTAACAGGAGGGTGATACGGCGAAGTCCAAGGCTCAGGAACTTGAGTGTCGGCATGAGGCATGTACCAGGCGGTCGGTGCAGACAGGAACAGCCCTGAGATGTTGGACCTGAAGCCTTGGATGGCAAGACTTGGTACGGAAGGGGCTAAGAGGGAAGTCCCAACAGCATGAGCACGAGGAACTTGAGAAGCTTCCGCCGGAGGTGACATACGTGGTAAGCGGCGGAAGGGAATGGCTGTTTCAAGGAATGATTCCACTGTCTTGAAGGCTGTATTGGGAGATATCGTAGGGATCCGGAAGCTCAACCGACCGAGGAGTAAGGACAAGTAAGAATAATAAAAAGCTGAACTTGATTCAATCAGATACAGGTGGCGCAGCATCGCATTGAAGATTCATTGCCTGCCGCTGACTTTACAATAGCGGCGGGTTAGACGGTTAAAGAAATCTGTCTATACCGAATTTCGACTTGAGCTGACTGCTGAGATTCCAGATGGTGATAGGAAAGGATCATCAAAATGATGGTGCCTCCTCCTTGTATCTGTCCAGCTGAGATGATGGGGCTTGGCAAACGTCTTACAGCATGTGCAGAAGCGCTTGAATCATCCATCAGAATGACAGTATCAGTTGCGGAGAAAAGATAAAAGCCTGTGGAACTTGAAATCTGGACGAGGCTCCGATCAAACGACTGGAGTATTGGTTGTTGCTTGCAATATTCTCACGCTCACGTGCATTGCTTCGTACTCCGGGTTGCTTCGTGTAATCGCGTGTAAGTAACCAAATATTGTGATAATTTAAGAACAATCCCAGTTAACTCAGCGAGCAGCTTAATAGATACTCATGGAGGCTGCACACTCAAGGTTGAGTAAACCTAGATCTTGTACGTTTACCCCGGTCATTCCAACTCCCATGGCGGTAGTAGTAACTGGATGCTATATATCTGTCAATTGGTTTCATTTTGGCGCTTTGGCGCTTTTTTCTTTCTTTCTAGTAGTACAAGCTGATACAGGTACTACTCACCCTACAACAAAAGTAACGAAAATTCAATCAGATTCGAAGTGGATCTAGCCCTAGTCCCGAGAACGGATGGAGTAGAGTTGGCTCTTACATGAAAATGTGCCCAATAAGTTTTTATCTTGACCCGCTGTATTGTCCTACCCGACCCCGACGCATGCAAGTGTATATTAAGATTCACGGGGACTATAGAAATACCGAGTCGACTTGGAATAAATAAAGAACCGTTGTAAGTGTTCCAGTGCGATGACAACGCACGAACAGTGCAATATAAACTGGTAATCGTTCTCGTCTAAAGGAGATAGTTCTGATATCGTGATTAGTTTCAAGAGCTGTTCATAATCCCGATAAACTTCTATTTCCAGTTTAGCTTCGGGAACGACGTGTATATCTCCAGTAACCGCTCCACCTAGCGTCGGGGCATTTAATATCATTTAGAATTCTTTTATCTCCATGTATCGCACAAATGCTAAATATTTCATCCATAATCATCGTCATAAATTTGAATCGCATGATGGAAAAAAGATTATGAAATCGTACAGAATTTGCCTGTAATTAAATGCCGCTTATTCGATCAGGAATCTCAGGGCAACACCTTGCTTGGAAGCTAACTACGTGAACAGCACCTTGACCTTTTCCCGGTCCATATCCGTAGAGCTCCAGATCTTCTCGGTCCCTTCAACATTCTCCTTGAGTTGACCAATCTTCTTCAGCATACGGGTACCACAATCAGGGCCTAGCGGTATTCTTGTCCAACTCTGGTCCAGCTTCAGCTCGCCTGTTACAATTTCAAACAATCGCGCCGCTAGTTTTTCGGCATCGCCTACTTGCCCGGCTTGGAAATGCTTCTCTTGGTATAGCTTCGTTAGGCCGTCATACTCGGGATACATGGTAGACGAAGCAGGAGAAAATGTGTTGGTGGCGGTGGTGTAGAAATTAGTCGGGAAGAATCCGGGTGCAACACTGCGAACAGTTATACCAAATTTAGATACCTCCCGTGCAAGAGAGTCAGTGAATGCTAAAACGGCAATTAGTCGACGCGAATTGGAACAAATCGATACAAAGCGTACCATCCAGTGCGGCTTTACTGGCGTTGTATGCAACAAAAGGCGGAGAACCATCGAAACCGGCAATGGAAGAAAAGTTGAGTATCCATCCCGAACGAACTTGGCGCATAAGCGGGATGAAGGCTTGGATTAAGGATATTGGCCCAAAGACATTGGTTTTGAATTGCGACTGAATATCATCGGCCCTGTAAACAAGTTAGTGAATGCTAATCGCGTCAAATTCGGCAAGACACACGAGAGGGTTTCTACAGGACCCGTTAGACAGTACCCAGCATTGTTGGCAAGCACATCGACACGTCCGTAGATGCTCCACGCAGTCGTGGCTGCCTCCTTGATTTGAGAATCAGGCCAATTGAGATCAAGGGAGAGGGCAGACGCAGTCTTGAGTGAAGCGGGCAATTTGGTAATATCGCGAGCACATGCAATCACCTTCGATAATACCGGAGATCAAGTCATTATTGCGAAGACCCAGAAATGAAAATCAACGAACCTGATGACCTTTGCCAAGTAAATATTCAACGAGGGCCAGCCCTAGGCCAGAGTTGGCACCCGTTACCAACCAAACCTTCGATACAGGCGACATTGCTCGAACATCCAAGTCGTTGAATGTTCGAGTTTATATAGTTGCGAATCGTGACGTCATGCACAGCGTGCTGAGTAATGGCTACCGTACGCGAGTCAGAGAATAGGAACCGGTACTAGGGCAATTGACCCGCCTGAGGGATCCACGGTCATTATAATAAATCCTGTCCTGGACCTCCAAGACGTCCCAGGAAAAAGAATGTTGTGGCGGAGTACAAACCAGCATAAAGAAATTCTTCAAGTATCTACGTGGCTTGGGCTGCAGCAGAGGTTGGATGGATGATGGATTGGAGAACGCGAACAACATGTGACCGAGCAAGGCCCTTGGTTACTCAGAATCTATCTTGGTAAACTCCTTCCCACTTCCTCCGAAGTCAACCGTTGGTTACTCAGCTCGAAAGTATCTCCATACCATAGACAACGATAGACATTACATTCATTTTGCGTTCATGGTTTAGGTGAGTCTTGAATACATACACATTCACCTGCACGACCAAGGGCTTTTATAAGGCGATTAAACGTGCACGGAGGAAAGGAAGCGATTATGAGGCTGAAACTGAACACAGAAGAAACAGTATGTTATCGAGCAACAAAAAAACTGACTTTGACGTTCGTCCCAAAAATTCTTTGACATGACGTCGTATCCATCAGGATCAATACGACTTCGTACAATACTCTGATTTTCCACCATGTTCAGCCCGTCTTGAGCCGTTCAAAACTCCAGCACTGGTTAGCACATCTCGCCTCTGAAATGGTCGGCTGCTTTACGAAAAAATGAATTCTGTGAGTGAAACGCAGCTCTTCTTCGTCTTTTTCAACTGCGGTTGGTGAGGATGATGGACCGATGTCTGTTCGAGTGGTATGTATAACAAGACTCCTCACAACACGAGAAGCAAGACCTCTCGCAACAATGCAGAAGAGCGGAGTAAACCCTCTACGAGAGTAAACAGACCCAAGTTTTGACAATTTTGTACAAGTAATCGTACACGGTGGCCAAGTAGAGTGATCCTACATATCACCCATGATCCTTTGTCTACATTTCCGTGAATATGGAGTATGGGATATCATTGTAAAGGATGACTCACAGAAATGGTGGCGGCTCGTTCAATATACTGTCACCCCCGAACATTTCCCTAGCCCATACGTCTCGAATGAACCACGCTACATGCCCCACCAAGCATCCCATCAAGTCCCCAGCAGCCGCCTTCCACGTTCCATTGAGGATCCACGAGAAAGCGACCAGCGCGAACGGCAAGTACGGGGCCGTGATAGTGACCAGACCGAAGAGGCTGATCGGCGTGGATGGATGCCTCCGCGACCATACATATATGGGGACAAACGCTAAGGACGAGCTCAGGAATGGCAAATTAAATAATGGGCTGAGAACTAGGAGTAACACCGCCGAGAAGGTCAGGAGATAAAGGTAGCTGGCTGGACGGTGTGCAAAGCTGCTCTCTTCAAGCATTCTGCTGTAGCGCATGAAGAAGAAGAGATGAAATATGAGGTCGAGGGAGAAGGTTCCAAAATAGAAGAAGGTTGTGAGGGAACGCCAGGGTTGGAGATTCGTGAAGGCGCTCTTTGGAGAGAAGTATAGTTGAAGTGGAGTCAGCAATTGACATTGCACGGCGAGGGAGGTCAGCACAGCGGCCAGAAGCCACGACCTGGTTATTGGGGGTATTTGGGTAACCCAAGCCTCGATTCCGACAGGCATGGTGGTCCAGAAGAAACTCGGAAATTGTTGACACGACGAGTAACGTGGCGAGTTGATGAGGTCATTATTTGGCTGAAGCTTGGAAAGAGCAATGATTCATTTTGGCTGCTGGTTTGAAGATACTTTGGATCCCGGGCCATTCTGCGTGTAAATTATCCCTATAGTCATTAGATTTAATCGTATGTGTCTTGCTATGAAATGAAAAGGAAAGTAAGTGTTGTTTGGCAGAGGCATTGGAATCTCCGGAGACAAGTAAATCAACAAGGATTTACAGCATCTTCATCAACATCCCCTAACCGCGTAGCTCCTCTTCGTTCGTTCTTTTATTTCAGTGCTTTATCTATCTTCTTATCTCTATTATGTGTCCGACTCCACCTCTCTCACCATTATCGACTATACCCATTACCCGTACTGTTGCCATCATCAAGAATCATGCGCTCTCCCACCGCTTCGACATCGAGCCCCGTATCCAGGAAGCAGGCTTCGAGGTGCGTTTCACATTCTAGGCCGGTTCGTCGTCGTTCCTCACAATGGAAACAGATCGTCAAAGAGCGCCAAATGGAATTTGACGTCGACTCAGACCCCGAGTACCTTTACGAGCTCTTCGGTGACGATGCTGATTCTCTGGGAGAGTGCGTAACTCTGTCCGATGACAGTGACTTACCAACTTAACCGAAAAATAACACAATTAGAGGTCCCGTCTGGGTCTACGTACTTGAGCGCCGCCGCGCTGTCGAGGTTTTCCTCACATTGATGGGTCCTGCTGATCCCGCTGAAGCTCCGTCCAACTCTCTTCGCGCACTCTATGGTCTTTCGGCAGCCCAGAACGGTATCATGTGCTCTCCGGATACCCATGCCGCTGAAGCGCAGATTGCCTCTCTATTTGCCTCCTCGCCGCCGTTCCCTATTTCCGACCTTCCGCCTGTGGATGACGGTATAATAGCCAGTCCCAGCAGTGATAGTCTCAAATCACCACCTTCGACCATCGGTAGCAAGTCCGGGAAAAACTCTCAGTTCAAAGCTCGCGGTCTTCCAGCATCCCATGCATCACCGGATATCGTACCCCGGACCACCAAAGCGGCCGCATTGCGAGCTGGGATCGTTCTTGCTCCCTCGGAAAACAAGCATCGAGTCCCTGTGTCCAAGGAACAACTCGCAAAAACTTTTGCTAATGTACCAGGTCATAAGCGCACCGAGACTATCCAGGTGGCTTCAACGAATGCTCCAGCAATCAAACCCCGTATGACGAGGGCAGCCTCATTGAGGCTGGGTATACCTCTCCCGGAGGCACCTAAAAAGGATACACAACCTACGACCAATGGAACAAAACCGAAGGCGACCGCCATCTTCGAGGGCGTACCGGGCCACAAAAGACGAGAGACGATTAGTGTCCCGTCGCTGACTAGTCGACCTTCTCTAGCCCCAAGGACAAATAGGACCTCATCATTGCGAGCGCAGAAGGATAGTGCGCCACCGACGTCATTCATGTGTAAGTTAATTCATTACTTGGTTGTCCTAGGATGAATCCTGATCATGTCATACAGTCCGGCAACCAACGACACCGAAACTACCCGGATCTGCGAATAGTCTTTCCAGGAGCACCTCTAGAACGTCGCTGCACTCACAGCCCGGTACATTATCTCGTGCTGCGTCTGCAATGTCTGTAAGCAGGGCATCTCTAAGTGCTACATCAGCAGAGACGTCCAAGTCCTCCGAGTCAAAAGTCACAGAGCAAACGAAGAAGAAAGCACCTCGTCCAAGTAGTATCTCCGCCCCGACGATTGTTCCACGGACAAATCGGAGCGCGGCTTTAAGGGTAGCCAAAAAAGAGGCCGAGGCAGTCAAGATGAACGGAACAGGGGTGAAGGTGCGGGCAAAGTCTGTCATGGTTTAGGCTGAGGTTTGGGTCATTTTTAAAATTTCAGAGATTGCGCTGGTCGCCCATTTACGAAGAGGAGCAAATATTTCTCGGACTGAAACCAGTCCAATGTGTAGACTTTTCCAGGTCTAATCTTGTCATAGCTTTTCTGTCCTGGGATTTGCGATTATTTATGCGCTCATCACAATTTATTACGCCACGAATTATTCTATGTGTCCATTCCATGTTATCATTACTCTATGTCTATAACAGCACAAGAGTTGTTTCTTGTAGTTCTGATGTACATTGTTGCTTTATTATTATGATGATATTGAAATTTTAGGATATAGCCTTGGAACATTATTGCAGCTTAGGAGTTTTCAATACGAGATTGGAACAAGGGTAAGTGTCTGCATAAATTACGATAATATTACAAGATAACAGTAACGAGCGTGGGTAGAGTGTCAAACGAATGGTACGAAAACAAGGTACAACGTTCAAAGAAATGTGTCACATCAAACAACCCCTTCAAAACAAAGCCACGGAGACTCCAACCAGTCACGACTAAAGAAAAGAGTCCTCAACATTCTGATATTGTCCCCATCGTCGTCATATACCGCCGATGCTTGTTCATACCTTTCTTCTCCTTCTCCTGCGTAGGAGGGGCAACCGGGGGAAAGACATACTGTCCTTTCAAGTGTTTCATCAGCCTGTACATCTCATACGGGGCCATCTCCATCGATGTCGTCGGCACCTTGGGTGGTGGCGGTACATCTCCCTTGAACACCGTCATCGATCGCGGTGGGGGTGCAGTGAGCTCCCGCGTCTTAGCATGCATTTCCCTCGAGACGACAATAAGGAGTAAAATAATTATGCACATCCCCACGATGACCATTTGCGGGAAGAAGCCGATTGTGTCTGCGAAACTCAGTTCGGAGAGAGGAAGACGAGTGCTGGGAAGGGTAACGCACCGATTAAAAATCCATCCAAGCCTGGCGCGTCAGGCATGCTGTTTCTCAGCTGTGGGAGTGCCACGAGCATCGCACCTACAGAGACGAGATGCTTGAGCACGGGCTTCGCGGTACGTAGTCGGCGGGCCAGGATAACATGACCAATGCAGACGTGTGTCAAGATCCATGAGACGATGAACAGCAAGAGGGTGATTCCACGGGCGTCCGTCGGGCGATTGATATACATGTCCAGATCCCTTGTCGGAAGTCTCGTGCCATCAGCCAAGTCCGAATAGCTCTCCACATCTGTCGAATGGATATCAAAATTCGCTGTCAGCGCTAACGTAGCGAGTTTGGTGATGGTCAAGGTTTGGTTCGTAGCCCCCGATACGGCATGTAACGTGCTTGAGAGGTAGTATTTATCAAAGGGATACAGTCGGGCTTTGCTCACGTCGAGGACGTGATCACTGTCGAATTGTACAAGGTTTTGTATACTACGGATCCTCAGTGAGTGAAGCATCTAGGGAAGGAAAATAAAACCAACTTTCTCCGTAACCCAGTATCTTTGTTGAATGGTATTTCAGCAGGATTGTATGTAGCTGTTGGCTGTGGGTCTCTGTATGTTCGTATCAGGATAAGTTCCACACTGAAAATCGAGAAAATGTATACCCATCGACATATATGTAAACAAGCTCATTGGGAAGCCCACAGTTCTGGCTACCATGCGAACCTTCTGAACCTGGAAGCACACTACCCTGTCCGCACGCCATGATAGACCACCGAATGGTAATTGAAGGCTCGTCAACGTCTACATCAACGTTGTCGCCGATCAGGACGATCTACAGTTGTTATAAGGAATTACTGTAAGGAAGATTGAGAAAGAATACATACACCTGGACCAAGACTATCCAATGTTTTTTTAAAAGGTGGATCACCCGCATCGGCGCCACTGAATACACATGATATCGCGCCAATAAAAACGAGAGAAAGAATGATACACAGAGCCAGTTTGAAGCCTTGAGGCATCGAAGTCGATGCCTGTCCGGGAAGTAAAGTCATGGCGGGGCGAGATTTTTCGGAGGCAGGAGGAGACGGAGGAGGAGGACGTGGTGGTTGTGTAGATGAACGAGTTACCACAACAGCTGGCGGGGATGCATCACGTTGTTCCGGAGGAGTCAAATGAAAAGAGCGAAGTCTCCGGAACGAATGACTGAGGTGCCCACGATGACCAAAGGAAGCCATCCTCCAAGATGTCGCGACAAAAAACGAGATAAGGGGGGTAGGGTGGGGTAGGCGAGAAGACCTGTGTATATACCCGAATTACAGGGACCGCCCCACCGCATCACCAGGCAGTCAGAACGGAGGTTAAGTCCATGGAGTGAGTTAATTAAGATCGACATCCGGGACGAAGTCACTTGCAGATCTAAGTGGACTTAGAGCGGCAGTAAATGAGCTCGAGGATTCAAATGCTGTGAAAATTTGAAAGCTATTTGCATCAAATGCGGTGGACATCGAGGGACGTGTGTACCTCGTATCAGAAGGTTCATATGTACCAGCGAAAATCACATAGCAAGGGAGTAACCCAGTACCCCGCGTTTTAAGACATTGAAACCTCGCTTCCGCATCAGTAATACTGAGTCTATTTTCATGCTGCCGTAACAGAATGGACCCTTGCCATCGGGGCGCACAAAAAAGAACTTGTGAAGTGTCGAGATGACATATGGACTGGGGTGAGAAAGTGGGGTTCTGTATCGTGTGTATGTCAGGGGTGTAGGGTAAGTCCATCAGAATCGGCGGAGTGAGTCTAGCATATATCTCGACTGTGAGTTGCTGCCGGGATCAAGGGGATGATGCTTTTGGTGTTTCTTTAGTTAGAACAAGGGAACAGTGTAGATAAGAGTCTCCCCAAATATGATGGATAAGCATTCATAACATGTGCACAATCATGATTGCTTTGAGCGTCAAGCACTTCTATACTTCGATATGCGTGAGACGGGGCGATCGGGTGTCCTTGGGTTACTCTTGCCCCATAGAAGGACCGAAAATGTTAAGAATATCCAGATGTGATGCATCTGTAAGTCAAGAACGGTACCAGAAGCCGTAGTGCGATGTTTTGAATAGCAGTGCCAAGAAATGTAGAGTCAAGGTCAGTGTCAAGTATTGCGAATTTCGCAGACTCGGGCCGAATTGTTGTGACATGACACTGTTACTTTTCGCGAATTGTCACGCACGTCTTCGATCCTTTATTGGGAGCGTTACACGCGTCCGACCTTCTCTTGACTACCATGGCTGCCTTGAACAAGCTTGCCATTCGAGGCATTCGGTCTTTTGATGACAAGCAAATATCCGTTATTGAATTCTTCACCCCAGTCACCGTCATCGTGGGGCACAATGGCAGCGGAAAGACGACAATCATCGAATGTCTCAAGTATGCTACTACCGGAGATCAACCCCCCAATACTCGAGGGGGAGCTTTTGTTCATGATCCAAAAATGGCCAATGAGAAGGAAGTGAAGGCGCAAGTCAAGCTACGATTCGTTTCTGCGAGTGGGACGCGCATGCTTGCTGTCAGGAACCTCAGCGTCACGGCGAAGAAGACTTCTGGCTTGACAATGAAAACACTTGAGGGTATCTTGGCACTGGCGGATAGCAATGCAGAAAAGGGTGGCAAGGTACGCCACACATCACTGTTTCGTATGTGTACTCAAGTCAGACTTTCAGAGAGGCGTCATATCTACAAAATGTGCCGAACTTGATACAGAAATACCTCAGCTACTGGGAGTATCCAAGGCCGTGCTTGAAAATGTCATATTCTGTCATCAAGAAGATTCTTACTGGCCCTTGGCAGAACCTTCGACCTTGAAGAAGAAATTTGATGATATTTTCGAGGCCACGAGGTAAGTGTTTGATTTATTATCATTGACAGTGTCGTTACATATTTCTCGAACGAGAATGTTCGATCTGGGGATAACTTGGATGCATCATCCCTGCCCGATTGCAATGCCTCAGAGTCGCGAACCAGATTCAAAAATTCAGACTTCTTTATACTTCTCGTTCAAGAGACACGGAATTCATGCTACCCCAAGACATAAAGCTCATATGCTCTACAGGTATACCAAAGCTTTAGAATCCATCAAGACATTGCGGAAGGATCGTGTCGCCGATCTCAAGGCTGAGAAAGAACATCTTGAGGGTTTGCGTCGCGAAAAAGGTCATGCGGACAAGCTTCGGAAAACGATATCCGACCTGAATTCTACCATCGCTAGCAAGGAGATTGAGTACGACGAAACCAAAAAAGGTTATGATGAAATCGTGGTTGCAAATACCAAGTTCTACGAATACTCGCTCAAATTTCGGGAGGTCTTCAGCGAGGCTGACGCGTCAACAAAGAACATAAAAGTACTGGAAGAGCAGCTCCGAGACGCCAAGATGAATCTACAGAGTGAACTTCCGGGTATGTATTTGTATCTTTATTTATCTTTAAATTTCATGATGGTCGTTTGAAAGGTAGCGAAGAGGACCTAAAGGAAGAGCGAAACAATCTCTCAAGCCAACTTGAGGCCCAAAAACGAAAGAGAGATCAAGAGCAGAATAATCTCAAAGACCTTGAAGATGACGTAGCCGATATGCGCAAAGAACACACCAAGTTGGCCAGTGAACGGGGCCAACTCATTGCCGAAGCTGAAGTGAGTCTCTTCACTTCATTTTTCTCCCTCTCAACCCTCTACAGAGTCAAAAACAACGCATTGCCGATCGTGAACAGCTGATTTTTGAAATAAGCGATAAGCACGGAATAAAAGGATTTAGCCATTCCCCTTTGCAAGGCAGCGATATTCAGGCCTTCATCTCTCGTTTGACAGATTTACAGAGATCGCATAAAGCTGCTGTCAATAAACTGAAGGTACGACATGACATGCGCATGGCGATTTTGAATCTCGTACTACCCATTATTTAGACCGAGCTAGCTGAAAAGCGCGACGAGTACACGAAGAAGCACATACAACTGACAAGTCAAGCGGAACAGCACAAAGCAACGAGAACCAGTTTGCAGGAACAGATTGTGCGCAGCTCCCACTCCTTGCCTATAGCTCCTATCCTGAATCCCAATAGGCTGAGCGACGGAAGAAGATCAGAGAGGATGAAAAGTTCCTCGACAGTTCCGAGAATTATGAGATAGAACTCAACACTATGAAGGACAACATCGAGGATAAGAAGAGACGGCTAGAGAAATTGAAGAAGAGTCTTGATGAAGCTGACTTTGACGGACAATTGGCTGAGAAAGCTACGCAGGCGCAGGGTCTTGAGCACCAACGCGAGACTCTTAGTGGAGAGCTGACTTCACTGAGTAATCAGGCTGAGGCACGCGTTGCGTTAGATCTCAAGAGAGGGGAGATCAAGTCGAAGACCAGTGACATGAACCATGCGTAGGTTCTTATCGAATCACAGGCATCATCTACTGATTTGCCTACTAGGATCGACACCATCAATGAGAAGTATCGCGCTCTTACGAAGAAAAACGTGAACAAAGACACGATAGGGGCTGATGTAGATCGATTATTGACGTACGTTTCGCCGATGATTGAAAACATTTCATTCCTGACCGCTTTTCTCCAGCGAGAAGGAAGCCGAATGTGCTGAATTGGAAGCTGAAGCCAGCAGCGCTAACCAAACGCTGCAACACGCAGAGGCCACGCTGTCTAATTTGCAGACCCAGTTGGAGAAGAAGGAGGCTGAACTGAAGAGTATGCCGATCACTACTTTTCATCAATAAATGCTGATGTATGCGTGTTATGAAAAGGGGCTGAGAAGATCCTAGCGGACAATCTGGACCTTCCGCTTGAAAAGGCGATTGCGGACGTCAATGGCGAGCTACAGTTCCGAAATTCGTAGGTTTCCTCTTGGTGTTAATTTTTGCCTTGATTTAATGGTACGCAGACAAGTTGGATCCTATCAGGTTTACGAGAGCCTGTATAAAATCGGAAAGGACACCCAAAAGTGCTCAGTGTGTAACCGGCATATGGATGCCAAAGTATTCTCAGTCTTCGAGACCTTCGTAAGTTCATAAGATGGTCGGTTTGTAACTTGATTGAAGTTGTCAATTCTTTTTAGCTTAAAACCCAGATGACCAAGAGCGCTGACGTATCCATCGAAAACGAACATGATCAAATCAAGGAATGGCAAGGCGAGCTGGAACGGTTGCAGGCTTTGATGCCAATAGAAAATAATAAAAAGCAACTCAAGTTGAAGGATATCCCGGCGTTGCAGGATGAGATCGAGAAGGAGGAGGACAAGGTGGCTGAAGCCACCACCAAGGCTGAGAAGGTGCGTAAAATACCCAAGGAGAATGGCGCCTATTGATCTATGTGTAGGCCGACCAAGAACTCGCCGCTGTCAAAAAGCAAATCAAAGATATTCAAGGACTCCAGATTACGTCCAGGAACGTCTCTCGCCTTCAGAAAGAAATTCAGCGCGCAGAGGAAGAGGTGGAAAGTTATGAGAAGGAGCTAGCTGCCACCGGTTCGACAAAGACTATGCGCGATGTTCAGAATGAGTTGGATGAGATATCCACGAAGATGTAAGTATCCTTTCCTCCTCTCCGACTCTGGTTGTCTCACGATGTCACTCCAAGCCACGCACTCGACCGGGAGAAGTCACAGATAATGAAAGAGAAGGACCGTCAGAATAATTTGTACCGTGCTATTGAGGGCGATGTCCATAAGATGGAGAAGGACGAGTGGGACCTTCAGAACAAGATCAAGGAAAGGGAGGATACTCGGAAGCGGGTCGAATCTATGAGGGAAAGCATTGACACGTTCAATAAGAGAGTCAAGGTATCCAGATCCCAAAGTGCTGTGGTTGTCACGTAACGCTAATGTTTTTTGTTCAGGACGCTGACGCTCAGCTAGCGGAAGCTCAAGGTCCCATCGATGCCCTTGAAGCTGACTTCAAGACTACTGAACAGGCTCTAAACGCCCAAATTACAGAAGCCCAGAGCAATGTACAGGCCTCCAACCAGAGCAATGACAGACTGGAGAGCATTCATAAGGACGTCGAGAGGTGTGCGGCCCATATGCATCATCGACCTTCATTCTGATTTGAGTCTGATTCACAGGTATGTCATGCAGAGGAGAGCGCAGAAGCTCGCAGAGAATGAGCGGAGGGGTGAACAGGCTGACCTGGAGATCAAAGAGTGCATGGACAGCTTGCAGAATTGCCGCGAGTTAATTACGCAGCTTGATCGGGAAATTGGCGGTGGGGATGCGAAGAGGGCGAACTTGCAAGAGAATATACGCATCAGACAGTTAGCGCGTCAGGTTAAGGAAATCCAGGATAAGATTGATGGACTCGATTTGGAGGCGGCTGCTAGAGCACGAAGGAATTTCGAGGAGAAGTATGGGCCTGAGAAGGAGAAGGAGCAAAACTTGCAGGCGTCGGTGGGTTATTTGATAATTGAACTTTCTTTTCGTTTCTCTGACGGATTGTGGTTGAAGTACTCCCACATTGCTGGAGAGTTGAGTTCGCTGAGAGCCCAGCTGAAGCAGTCGGAGAAGGACATGAAGGAGTTCAAGGATATTGACACTAAATATACTGATCAGTTAGTCAAAGTGAAGGTGCGTGACCATGGCGGTGCACAAATCGACGCTCATTGGATTCCGTCCTTAGATGTCGGACGTAGCCAACAATGACTTGGAATTGTATGCCAAGGCTCTGGACAAGTGCGTGTCTCTTTCACCGCAGTCACGACGTCTAATGTCGAATCTATGACAGCGCGATCATGAAGTACCACGGTCTGAAGATGGAAGAAGTCAATGACACGATGAGGCATCTTTGGAATAGGACGTACCAGGGATCAGGTATGTATGTAGTTCAGTGAGTAGATTGGATCTAATGGCCCCGAGCGTAGACATTGACGGTATCAGAATCCGCTCAGACGTCGAAGGCGGAGCTTCAAAGCGTTCCTATAACTATCGCGTAAGGCATTCTACTTTCTTTTCACTAATACCAATTCTGACCTCAATGATAGGTGGTGATGACAAAGGACCAAGTCGAGATGGATATGCGCGGTCGTTGCTCCGCTGGCCAAAAGATGCTCGCATCCATCATCATCCGTCTGGCCCTCTCCGACTCCTTTGGCCAGAATTGTGGCATTCTGGCATTGGACGAGCCGACGAATGCCTTGGACAGGGAGAATATCGATGCACTGGCGGATAGTCTTGTGGAGTGAGTCGCCGTCGTAATAATTTGTGTCTTGGCCGATGCTCAATGTGGTGTGGGTTAGCATCATCAATGAGCGCAAGCACCAGTCAAATTTCCAGCTCATTATCATTACCCACGACGAGACGTTCCTTGCAAAGCTTGGGCAGAATAATATCATGCAGCATTATTGGTAAGTGGATTGAACTGCTCATCTTGCTACCGTTTTCATGCTTCATAGGCGGGTCTCGAGAGACCCCCGGCAGAAATCTGTAATTGAGCGCCAGAATTTCTCAAATTCATAGAATGATCTTTACTACTTCTAACGACTCTGTGTTGCCATTGTACACTAACCAATGATTATCGCTTATTTGTCTGTCATTTTGCCTATTTTAATTGGCCAGCAATGTCACACGAATCGACTGTAGATTACAGCTGAACCTCGGCATTCACTAATTTCATATACTAGGGTCGACACAGGCATCCTATCCTTCAAAAAAGCACGAATACAGGATACAAGACCTTAACTTTGATGCTTCGTTCCTTCAGCTTCACCCGACTGATGCTCTGCCCTAATCCTCTCCCGGTCACAAAAGTGAGCAAGTGCAAAGAACGCGGCAATGGAGTAATTAAATAATTCCTCGTGTACACATTCCAGATGATAGGGTTCGTATAGCCTCATCAGGTTCCTACGGCAAAGCGATCTTCGTTCAATTTGAGCATATCCGTCATTATTTCGTGGCGAAAATGGTCTTTCTCGCCAAAGAGAACAAAGAGACAACTTTGCCTCCGCAAAATGCTGATTATCCACAGCTTCCCAAAAATACAACTCATCTCCTAATCATACAGACATGTCCCATCAATAAATCTAATGCATATTTTGCAAAGCTTCGAGCACCTTCCACGTATGTTCCTCTGATAGCTCCAAATCACCACTAAATACCTTCCTAACACTCTCCGGGTCTGATGTAAGAAGCATTTCCAGGAAGTCTCCATCTACGAACCCATACGATGCCTCATCGACGGCTCGGGGTCTCGTATTCTTCGGAGCACGATAACGCGCGTGGCTGATGCCCCCTACACCCGAAATGATCTGTCCCGTATTCACTTGAACGTTTTTCAGGTGCGTCGCAAGCTTTTCGTCGCTCACGTTGACGATAACCCCAATCCGTCCGGAGCTGGTGCAGAATAAGTGTGTTGGTTCTAACGCCTGCATAGTATCGTCCTTGGGAGCGATGGAACCTGGTCAACTATTATCAGGATGTAAGCTGAAAAGTGAGAAGCCTGAATCTACCCCGAAGGAACTTGGACACAAGGTCACCAATATGATACAACCCGTCACGTTTGAGAACTGGTCGAGTATGTGTTGTGTCCAACGAGAACGAGAACAGGTTGAACGCAAACTGAAATGCAAGATCCTTAACCGTAATTGGCCCAGGAAAGAAAGTACCTACACTAGCCCCAATAATACCCTTCCCTTCACACGTCTCGACAGCTAACGGCCATAGCGGTTCATAGTCCCTCACAATGAAATCCAAGCGCGGCCTCGGTCCCGGCGAAATCTGAAGTAAAGAGACGGACTGTATGGAGTCGCATACTACGAGGCAATCCTCTCCCCGCGCTACCACGCTGGCTACAATGTAGTTGTGGTTCCAGTCAGACAATTTCGATAAGGAGAATGCAGAAGGCTCCGATTCGTTTTGTGTGACCGTTAAACGGTATAGCGATACCTGGCATCAGACTTGTAAGAAAGGAGAAACGCGCGAAAACAAGGAATAAAATACAGAAGAGTTGACCGCGGCAGCTATAAGACCACCTGTGGTCGTCGCCAGAGAATAAGGGCACCCATTTGTCTCGGCCGATGTAACGGGAGAAAGTGTCGCGTCGGGACCAGGCTTACTTGCTTCGAGGACGATCAATCTCCCCCGTGAGGGCTCCCTTTCTCCAGGATCGTAGATATATGCCCCGAGGCAGAAAAATGTCCTCAACTCGCCATTTACATCCACGTTTTGTGTCGCCATCGAGACTACTGTCTCGTTATCGTTGGCACAGAATTCACTTATGACTGACCAATTTTTTCAGCAGCCCAAAAAAAAGTGGAGCCTAGGGTCTACCTTTGAAAGTTGTCTCATCCAGTAGCTTGAAGAGGCTGCGAGTTGATTCTGCATTTCCAACTCGAAAAGGTTCTATACGAGTACAAACGACACCGAAACATCTGAGAGCCGGAACGTGCGAGATTTCTATGGGATTGTCAAGACCAAGAGATATCTGCGCCCTCATCAATATACAGGAGGAGAAGCGCCGAACAAGCACCAACCGATTGTATATGCAGCTTATCAAGGTCTTTGACTACACCAATAGCTAATCCGTTCGTATTGGCCAGAATGAGTGTTGATGGATAATCGTCAGAATTCAGTGTAGCGGCCGCGGAAACATCCTGCGGAAGATGTATCAGCCTCCTGTTGACATCTCACTTGACGAGAGAAACAGACCCGAAGGATTATGCGAGAATACTGCAGCCGTCCTTTTGGACATGAAATGACCATTGTCTTGTCAGCAACTGCCAGTACCGTGCGCGTCCCATCTCCAATTTTATTGGGGGAGAGTTCTACTGGACCGCTCCCTAATGCCACGAGGTTCATCTCCGTAAATTGATTTCCTGACCACACAAACGACACCACAGTCCCATTAGCTAGGCCAGCCAGAAGGTATGGCTTGTAGTTGTTTCCGTTCTTCTCTGTCGTACCAAAGTTATAGAAGAGAATGGATCGTACGGTTGCAGGAAGTTGGGGAGTCTCGTATTGGAATGTCAATCCTGACGGCGAGATCTTGTAGATCTTGATCTGGTTGGTGTGCCAGAATGCAACGGCTACCTGGATGGAGAAGTACTTGGATTCGTTCATAGGAATGCAAGAAACGCATGATATCTCCGTTGGTAGCCAGGGTGGATAAGTGTCGGGGCCATGCCTAAGTTTGAGTTGTCACTTCGCTAGTAAGCAGTATTGACACTTGAGACTGACTTCGGTTGCGGGGGAACTGCTTTCTGAGAAAAATACAGCTTGTTCTGCCTGATTTGTGAACGTCGTGGTCAATCAAAGTCAAAAGAAACTCGATATAAAAACTTACACGACCTGCACCAATCTTTTATTGTCGACCTTGAGCGTAAGTACCTGACCTGCTGGAAGCGCTAAGAGAACCTGGCTAGCATTGACACTAGCAGCAACGACCTCGACACCCCCTATTGGCTTCCAGCTGTCTACCTGTATAAACTTGTCGAGTAGGAAAACGCCGCGCGGAGTCACTTGAACAATCATTGACGAGTTGCTATAAGACGACGTGCCGACCTCTCTTGATGCTATATTATAAACACACAACGTACGGGTGTCGGTAACGAAACCGTTTAAGGCGTGATTCTCCAGGACAAGCGTCGAGAAAGAATTGAACCTTAAGAAATGAGTCTCTTCCAGAGTCGAAACAACAATTCCAGTATGCAACGTGTCTTTGTATTCATCCCGGACAGGCCAAATTTTGACCACATTCGCGAGACCCAGGACAGATGCGTGTTCTTGGAAATCCAATCCTGTTCTAACGATATTGATTGAACCGGTATTTTGACCACCCGAACATGTTACCACTTGGCGCTGCGCAAAAAGTGAGATATAAGAAATGAGCTACGAGTAAGCACTCACATGACCACCGTCGTCAAGGTCCACCAGGATTGCATCCAAAATAGGCGCGATGTTTTTAAAGGATGAAAGAGATTCGAGGTAGGACCCCTCGGTCCTGATTACCCTCCCTTTCTCTTTGGGTATCTCATCGCCCGTTGATTTTTGTTTCCCTTTGCTAGAGGTGACAAGTCCAGATGTAGATATTGTCGGAATATCACAGGGGATATTTATGGAGGAAGATGCCACTGGCGTATTATGAATTTTAAGAAGCTGAGAGTCACCTTTGAAAGACCCCAAGTAAACCACTTGATTGGCGATGTACGTAAGTGTCTTTGGAGATGAGGTCTAAAGAGCCGCTTAGTACGAGTTGACTATTACGTAGCGACATTAGAATTATACCTCTCCGAGAGGGATGAGAACAAGACCATGCACATCGAATGTTGCCAGGGATAGTAAACATAGGCGTCCGAAGCAGTCGCCAATTAAGAACTTGAGTGCATCGTCTCCGACTGAGGAGACCCTAAAGCACATATTAGCATACGGAGGTGAGGCGTCCCGTCCAAACGAAAGGATGCTTACGCAGTGACAGCACCAAAGGGCCACAGAACCGATCCCTTCGGTTTCCTATTCCTCTCCTGCCTTTCCTTATCCTTTGCGATAGCGTCCTTTACTTGATTCTCGTCCCCACTCTGCTTCATGGCGGCCGACTTTCGCCTCTTCTGTTCAACCTTCTTTTGAGCTTGTACGTTGTTCAACGCGTAGAAAATGATCTTTCTTCCACCAACAACGAGAATTCCGTCATTGAAATCGGCACCTTCAGGTGTTGAGACGGAAATTAATTGTGGAATATCCTCTTCGGGATAAGGAAAAGCGTCCCCAGGGATGACAGTCTGGTGTAACACTACAGATGGGTCCTCAGATAGATCAGGAATACCATCCCAGTCGGTCCCAGTCAAATCCCGTGCCAGGAGCTGAAGTTGATTACGATTATCAATGTGAAGTATTGCCAACGCGAAACCTTCATTGGGTAAGGAGAGAAGTGTAACACTGAGTATATTGTTTTCAGGTACGCTGGTTCAAAGTTAGCAAAGAAATCACCAATAAATAGGTATCAGGTACGTACGAAACGTCAACATCTTTGACATACACCCCATTATCAAGCGCCAAGATCTTGAGTTTCCCTTGATAGCAGCTGACTACTGCTAGCTGACCCGACGGGTCGACAAGGATATCGGTGAAGAACTCAGCTGGTCTGAGACTCAGCGTTCGCTCGGAAAGGTACAGTTGCTTATCCAGCTTCAGATTTTGCTCCCGCTCAGAGAACGATAAGAAGAGTAATTCTGGTTCCGGATGATCAAGCAACGCCACAACATTTGACCGAGGCGAATCCTACAAAGAACCTCGATACAAGGGAAAGCGCGTCGAATGGAGGACGTACAATTATAGGTACCTCCTTCACCGACAGGACCTTGCCCCAGATCTGAAGGGTACAAGTGTGCTTCAATCCTGTACTCTCAATGGCATGGACTTCGATAGCATTGAGCTTGGCAACAACAAGATGTTCAGCACTGGACGAAAGACGGCATTTGCAAGAAGAAGTAACTGCAGATGGTTCATGGAAAGTCGACACGATCCTTGTCGGGCTCATCGTCGCCTCCGTTCAGCTTAGTGAAGCCTTCGACGGACCGGCACGATCAGCTGCCTGACAAATATCTATGACGTATATACACGTGAGTGAACGCGTCGCT
Source organism: Armillaria sp. CMW 4456 (assembly GCA_028551335.1). NCBI lineage: Eukaryota > Fungi > Basidiomycota > Agaricomycetes > Agaricales > Physalacriaceae > Armillaria > Armillaria sp. CMW 4456. The sequence continues at coordinate 140,596 of JANDKJ010000233.1, forward strand.
CTGGGAACTTATCGCGCTCACGTCTTTCTTGACCTCCATTATGGGCAGTGGATGAACTTGGTCTTGTCATGGCAAGAACTAAGAAACTCCCCCAAACGAAGCTCTCTAGTTCCACAAAGGATACCATGCCTAGTGTAGTGCGGACACAGGGCTACAAGGCTGGGTTCCTCTGCTCTTTTATAGCTCTTATAGTCGCCATATTCGTTGCTCTCTTATATGATGTCTATTTCAATCAAAGAAGAATTAACCCTTTATTTGAGGTAGTCGATCTACCTGGGAAGGGTAAAGGTGTAGTTGCCGCACGGGATATCCAGGTATGTCTCAAGACATCTTAAATTAAAGGGTTGAATACTCAACGTCCACAGCGTGGTGATCTAGTGATCCGGGAGAAGCCCTTGTTCATTGTCCCTTACTCCAGTCTGTCTCGCCTTTCTCAACTCCGGGTGATATCACTGTCTGATGATCATATTCAGTTTCTGGTTCGCCTGCTACTCTAATTTCACGTCATGTCAAGTCGTTGAACGACGCGGATTACCATGCATTTTTCAATCTCTCTTACGTCAACTTTCCCAAAAACATGGATCCTGAAGCGCATCGGGACGAAGTTGCATTAGCTATATTCCAAACTAATGCCGTTGCAGCAGGAGAGGGTGTCGGTATATTCCCCCGCATGGCGAGATTAAACCATGGGTGCTCCAGCGCGTTCAATGTCGTCTATTCTTGGCGTCAAGCAGAAGGTGAAATTGTTGTGCATGCTTTGCAAAACATTTCCAGGGGCCAGGTTCGTAACACACTGTCGCTCACGGGTAGACGTTGTAATTCATGTATCATATGTCTAGGAGCTTTTGACGACGTATACAGATACCAAGCGACCTAGAGAAGGACGAAGGTACCCCTATACCTCAAACTCCCAGTCGTCACTATAACAGAACTAAGCCTTTATTAGAGAGTTTCTTTCAAAACATTACGGGTTTCACTGCACGTGCTCGGTCTGCTCTCTGCCTCCGTCTCAATCTCAAGCGTCAGATAGACGTTTGAACAGGATCTCCGAATTATACAATCTTTTTTCAACATAGGGGACGCACAGTATAAGCGGCACACAGGCGATCGACGTCGTCCGGCGCATCTGGACCTTGACAGATGAAGAAGGGTATTTTAGCGAACGCGGGCAGTTGCTCGCTGATGCTGCCCTGGTGTCGCTGTCTCACTCAGAGTGAGTCAGCAGTTGATTTCCCGGGTAGGTGTCTGATTATTATTATGGTAGTGCTCCTGCTGCACGTGCATGGGCTAAGGCTGCTGCCGAATGGTACGGGTACGAGCTAGGACAAGATTCTGAACAAGTAGCCAACATGCTTGCTATTATTGCGAGACCTGGAGCCCACCACGCATGGGGAACAAGAGATCACCTAATAGTTGGGGGGCCATGATGGAAACCAACTCCTCTACTGTCTTGTAACATATACATTTATTTTCGAACTATATAACGCTATTGCTTGGTTTGCAATCACCGACTGAAGCAAAGCCAGCTGATAGCTGCAGCGGCAAATGCGCCGACCGCGAATCCGCCCGAGACCAATACCTGTTCCCGTCTCGAATCCGGAGGACTTGGTTCGACGACGTTCGTAGCAGCATGCTGCTCCTGGTCAGCAGTCCCTTCTCTCTCTTTCTCCGATCTAAGGGTATTCTCTGCAAGCACTGTCAAAATCCTGACTTGCTCCTCCAACTCCTTCCTGATCCCCGCCAGCCCAGCTTCCGTAGCCTCCTTCGCCTCCCTACTCAACTCTTCCGTCTTCTTCTCGAACGTCTGAGCCAGCCGTCGCCTCTTCCACGGCTCGACAAACAGAATAGCCAGGATGAACACCAGCAAATTGAGCCCCAGAACAGTGAGCTGTCCATACGTCGATGCACTTCGGATTTTATCGGACCAAACCTGCTCCTCGTGGTACCGTCCCAGAATTGCCCGCATAAGTTCACTGAACTCCCGGTCTAGCGCTGCCTCAGAGTCATCTACAGCGGCCTTGGCTCGCGCCTCTTCATGCTCGATCGTGTGGTCCTCCCGGACGACCGCAGTAAACCGAATGACGTCGTTGTCGTTCCAAGTATGTTTACGCTGTAGCATATCATTGACTTCGCGTTGGGAAGTGGATCGCTGTGCTACGGCTTTGTCGTAGGCAAGCTTTGCGTCCCGACGTGCCTGTCGCGTAGCTTTTATTCGTGCCTCTAGAAGGACATACAAGTTAGCTCATAGGGCGGAGAGATTGGACAGAGCTTGTGCACGACTTACACGCACCTTGTTCTACCACCTGGCGTTTAAGGACCTCGATTTCTTCATACCCAGTGACTTTATTCAACTGCGCGCCTAGTTGAGAAAAGGTAGATTTCGTTGTTTCGGTGAAATCATCAGCTCTTGTGCGCAGTGTGATGGCGGCCTGATCAGACCATTCAAGAAGGCGATTTTTCACCAGTTGCAGGTCATTGGGAGGCTCTGCTTTCGAGGACGATGGATCCGACGGTTGCTTGGTTGGTTCGGAAGATTGGGTTTCATGACGGGGTGGGGTGTTGTCTGGTGAGGGTTGTTGGGTTGATTTCCGTGATGGAGTAGTCGAGAAGGAGCGAGTAGGAAATGTTCTCGACGCACGAGACGCCGCTCGAAGCATGAAGGAGGAACTCAAGCAAGTACTAAAAACGTCACGGGCCGGATCAGCATCAAATTTCATATACTAGCACTATTTCAGTGACAAGTCTGTTCGCAATGACTCATATTTGCTGATTTTGGGCTGGTTTGAAACTAACTACTAGTTACCCACTTTGAGAAGACATTAGTGATCTCCCTAGACGAAGACTTCCAATATTGATGAGATCTTGAGCATGTTATTTCTAGATTCCCTCCCATACTACCAGGATTGCAGACTCCTCTTCGACCTAAACAACGCCGTACCCTGCTCAACAGGTCCAGAAGGCTCTCTATGTCAATGCGACTTGAACCCTAGCTTCAAGTGTATTCCGTTCGCTGGAGCGTCCTTGCAACGAATAGATGATCTGGTCCCTTCCACCGTTACAGCAAGTATCTCCTTTCTGTCGGAACATTTGCAAGGATACGTGCTCGAAAAGCAATTCCGCGTCGTGCGGACTAAGCAAGGATTCAATTAAAGGCCATCCACTATCCTTGAGGGGTCCTTTCCGTGGGTCAATCGTATTGGGAAACAGGCAAATGATTCTTATAACCGGTGATAATCAGCTGCAGGGCGTCAAGGTACTCACTGGATAAACAATGCATCCTCGGCCACTCTGCCGCTATGCTAAGGAGCTTTAGTCAGAGGTCTATGAGCCTGGCCTTCTCCCCAGTTGGCTTCGACCCGTCCACTATCTTGCTTCGCAACCATCTACGAGAAAATTCTTCGAGACAACTATACTCATGCCTGGCGTGACACCGTCAGCGATAGCTTGAGCATCCCTCTAGTTCCATCCACTCGTAATTGGTTCGGAATTTAGCACCTACAATAGATCTAGGCATCCTCAACTGAGTCGCATCGAACTATAGTAGGCGGTTCGTATAGAATATAATATTCTATTCCATTCTATGTAGTCAATTCATCCCGTTACTAAGTAGAATATAAAATAGTGAGCTTCGGAATGTCGTCGTTAGAAAGGAATAATGCAGGCATCACGGACAACAACTGACTATCAGATTATTAACCAATCCTCGCCAGTACACCATTAGTCGTCTAGCTCCAGACATCAAGCAAGAGTCTTGACCGCTCTTTCAGCATCTTTACTTCCGCTATACCTTCGACTTCGGCCGACCCACCCTTAGCCTCACCCAAAATTTTGGCCAGAACCTCCTCAACAGCCTTGCTCATGTTCTTCGCCTCACCGCAAATATACACGTATCCCTTTCCAGTGATGATGGAGTCAGCAATGTTTTGCCGGTCTTCCCAGATCAAGTCCTGCACATATATTTTGCTGCCGTCGGGCTGGAACTTCTCTCGCGAGAAGGAACAGTGAAGCGTGAATTTACCCTTGAGTTCTTCTTGGTACTGTGGCCACTCTTCCTTGTACAGGAAATCCTCGGTCGATCTACGGCACCCGTAGAAGAGCGTAATCTTGCCCCAGTCAGCGAGAGCGTCCGGCCCGTTTTTATCCAGAGTGCGGCGCGCAAGAGCCACGCGTTCCTGTACGAAGCCACGGAATGGTGCAACACCCTGACAAAGATGGCTTGAGTAAGAAACGGCCGGGGTATGATAAATGAACACTCACGGTTCCAGGACCAATCATGATGACGGGGCTCTTCGGGTTGGTGGGCAAACGGAAAGTAGACCGGCGGACGTGTATCGGTGATTTGTAGATGGTGTCTTGGCGATAAGTACCACGGGGGCCTTGGATGGCGTAAGCAGGGAGGGCCGTATTGGCGATACCGGTGCTCGAAATTATCGGAACTGTCTCTCCATTCGCGGCGTACTTGAGGTTCAACAAGAAATTGGAACCAACACCGTATACCCAGCGAGTGGGAACCTTGTCACCCTCCGACTGGTACTTAAGAGTAACACAAGTAACGTGGATTGAGTTGGGATGGATCTTGGGGCTGGAAGAGATGGAATAGTACCGAGGTTGCAAGCGAGGAATGGAGGACACGATCAAGTCGAAAGGAATATTCCATACGGATGTGTTGCTCGTCGAGGGAATGGCAGTAATGTCGTTTCCGGCGGCTGTCTGAAGAATCTCCCCAACCTTGAGGCATCCTTTGGCGACAACCTCTGCGTAAGTCTCCTTGTTGGAGTTGACTTCCTTTAAGAAAGCTTCTGCCTCGGGAGTGGGAGCGAACTTGGAGAGAGAACCGAGAATTTGACGGCCGGCCATAGCGCTAATATCAATGTAGTGACGAAGAACAGTGGCATATGTAGTTGGGACAGGGAAGGGAACTTTGGCGAGGGCAGGGTCAAGGGATTCGATGCCAATGACAGTATCCCTCTTGTCGTAAAGACCGAGAGCGCAAAGAAGACGGTCGACTTCGATTTCAGCATTGGTGGGCCAAACTCCGACGTGATCTCCATGCTGGTAAGTAATGCCTGAACCTTCGATATTAAGTTCGACGTGAACACAGTTCCTGTCACCGGTTGTCGAGAAAAGTTCCCGAGCAACACCAATTGGAGCGGCATAAGGATTCTTGGCGTCGTGAATACCCTTTGTCTTAGTGAGAGCGCGCGCAGAAAGCTCGCCTAAGTAACCTATCAGGGCGGAATGACCGATTGAGAATAAGCTCCGTACCGAGGTAAACCTTTTCTTCCGGGTGAGATGCCAATTCCGAAACCGCGAAGTCAGCGCTGTCGCCACCTTGGCCCTCCTCAACGCCTAGGGCTTTGGCGAATGCCTCCCACATGCCGTCCTTCCACTCAAGGTAGTCCTCTTCCATACTCTTGTCATCGTCACCCTCGCCACGCTCGCCGATGCGAGTAGCACCCATTCCAGTCAAGTACTGATCCACCTGTCTCGCGACTAAGTTGTAGTGCTCGTATGTCTTGTTACCCAACCCGAAGATAACGTATTTGAGATTCTCCAATTTGTGGGAGCCCTGGCTGAACTCGAACGAATCCTCGCTCAAGTTCTGCAAAAGAGTGACGGCGTTATCTGTAGGCTCACCTTCGCCATAGCTAGCCATGACGAAGATAGCAGCGGTGCCTTCCGGGAGGTTGTCCAGTGTCTCAAAGTCGTATTCCTCGGGGTCACAGACCAGAGAGGTTAGACCGAACTTGGCTTTGGCTTCTTTGGCGAGACGGATGGCGTATTCTTCAGCAGTACCAGTCTGTGAGCCATAGAAGATGACCAGGCGTTTGTTCTGAGTGATGTTAGATGAATAACCAAGTGAAAGGAGACCGGACAGCCACGTACCCCCGCCTTCATTTTGGCCGCAAAGTCCCTGGGATTCACATCACCGTCTTGCGAAGCTGTGGGCACTACTACTTTTTTCGGCTTTGCTACAGCGAAGAGTTGATCACGAAAGAGGTATGCGGCAGCGAGTACAACGCCGATGACGAGTATGAAGACGTCGGATGAGGACGTCGAAGACATGCTGGCGGCCAGGAAGTACGGCACTGCGGATCGGGTTGTAATGTTGAGCTCGACGTCCATGGCGGCAGAGGTGTAAGGGAGAAATTGACGTTACCTTTGTAGATATATGTCTAGGAAGAGCCGTGGGTGCAGCGGTGATGGAAGTAAAAGGAAACCCAGGAATGCCCCACGCTTCGACGTGGCTCCGAATTTACCAAATGGCGTGTTGTTGCTCTGCGTTCCTTCCTTTTCGGTCAGTTTTCAGGGTCCATCTGACACTATCACAGTGTCCTTTCGCGTCGCACGGATATTTCTTTGATCTTCTTGTATTCTAGATTGTGCTTACTTTCTCTGCTTTACTCAACCAACGGCCCTGTTCAGTGACTTTTCATCATTTCCAGCTATCCCTCTGGCCACCGCTTTTCGGCCTTGGGCTACTCTGCTCCCGTTATCTGTCCCGAGATCCACTTTTGATCCCTTGAATGCTGTGCCGGACATCTTGTTTCGGTCCCCTTTTTCACGTTGAATCATCGACGCCCGTTCAGAGCCGACGGTATTTGCTCATCTTCAACAAGTAACCAGAGTACGGGCCGCAGCCGACGTGGAACTTGACCTGCAATTTTATCATGTGCAGCTGCTCTGCGACTCGCCGTCGATATACTTACTTGCACCATCGTCAAATTTTTTGTTCTTGTGATTTCTCGCTCCTTTTCTTGGATCCCTGCCTTCCCACACCCCCCGATCCAGTCGCAGTGCACGTAAATTGGCGATTCCAGACCATCGGGCGCATCAGCGTCTGGATCTCTTTACTCGGCGTTGAAGGAGTCTATATGTCGGTTTGTAGCCTTTTCAGGAATTCGCGTAAACATGTGGCCCCCGTACTTTCACAGACTATAATACCATACAATATCCGTATCACCATTACTTACCAGCCCTTTGGATCATTATGAGCTCAAAGTTGTTGAAGACTTCAAACCACATAACGATGGCACATGACCGTGAAGCGCGCGTCTTTTCCTCCTACAGCTTTCCCTCCTACACCCATTCTTTCCCTGTTACAGGCTTGCCTTCCTCCTAGCATGACCTCTTTCCTTATCCAAGCACACGTCAACAGAAAGCCCTCATCTTGGCATTGGGACCCTGGATGCGCTTTCTGCCACATCATTAGTGGCGAATCTCCCTCCAATATCGTATACGAAGATGATAAGATTATTGCCATCCTAGGTTCTTGCCTCTTTCATATGCACTCGTCTAAACTTTTCACTTATCCCTCCAAGATATTCTCCCCCTACGCAAGGGCCACACCTTGGTAATCCCAAAGGTCCACTATGCGCGCTTATCGGAACTCCCGCCCGAATACGCCGCAGCGCTGGGAGCTGGCGTGACTAAAGTCGCCCATGCCTTGACGCAAGGTATGGTGTTTCGAAGCTGGTTTAAGGTTGGACTGCACACTTACAAAAGCTCGCTTAAGTTCTAGACAACACCGCTTTGAATGTAGTATGCAATCAAGAATACGCACAAGCAGTCCCACATGTGAGTGGATACCCCCAAGGATCATGATGTGGCAGCACTCTGACCAAGAATAGGTACATTACCATATAGTCCCGGCTCCTACTTTTCCTACAGCATCCAAAACGCCCGGCACTATGTATCATCTTCCTCTAACGATGCACCACTGGCAGATGCATCAAATGGAGAGTGAAGCCCGAGAGGAATTAGACGATGACGACGCTGCATCTCTTTTGCAACTTTTAAAAGTAAAGCTGTAGGTAAACTAAGAAGAGACAGACCGTACACACAATCATGTAGATAGATTTCCTATTACCAAGTCTTTCAGTTTGCCGGTGGCTCTCTGAATCATAGGACAGTGATGAATCTTCCGAAGGTCCGCATGACCGGTCTACTCCATCAAGGTCAACTTCGCTTCTTGATATTCTCACCCCACTCCTGCTCTTTCTTCTATCAAAGAGTAACGTTTTAAATCACGGAGTAATATCCGAGATCTAACGAACGGAAACAGAGGACACAGGAATTTTGAACTTGTCCGTGCCAGATTGCTATGGTAAGACATATTCCGTATTGGGCTTAGCGACTTCATTTTTGAACGTTCGTATAACGTTCCAATATCGAGCACGTGGACCTCCAATTTCGGGACCGACGAACAGTCATCGCACACCAACGCTATCGGGGATGGCTTAGAGTGAGATGCGTCTATTCGCTAGCTGATAGAAGTATAGAAGCCACCTCTGAGTGTCGAGTTCCAGTAATGGAAAGAACAGCAAGAACAGGGAAACAGCAAAACCTCGGTGGTTTACATGCAAAATATGCCAACAAAGGGAGACCAAGACAGTAGATGAATATTATTCAGGATAGAACTGATGATTCGCGAGCAAATGAGGCGCGGGTGAGGAAGCGTGACATCTAGTAAAAGAGGAACACATGATAGCTCTGCCAGCGTGGATTGTTAAGAGCAAAATGAGTCAGGGCAGATGCGACGACTGCAAGTGTGTCAATGTATTGAGTTCGAGAAGCATACATGTAGCCACTTGTTAACGAAAGAGCGTGTTGGAAGTCGTCGACTGAACGGGCATCATCCGCGATGGTCATCTGGAGTAGAGGAAATTTAGCCATCGACACCCAGATATATGGAGAGGACGGAGCGCCGCGACTCTGTACACCTGTACTCAAATATATCGGGAAGAGTAGGACGTGGATGGGCAGTAACAAGATTTGATAGAATTCCGGATACCGTCACGTACAATATCGATTTGCTGGCAAAAGTCCAAAATTACTTTTTCAGCTTGAGCAATTAAGGTTCGAGTAAAGAGCCTATCGGACTGGGAGGGCAACAGCTTCGAGAACGAGAGAGGTATGACAGGCGAAGGATAACTTGAGTCCTTTTCCTGGAAAATGATATGGATCATGGGATTATGTTCTCACCGAATTGAATGAGTACCCAAACTGGGAGTTGAACAGAAAAAAAGGGACGGATATTCAGAGTAAGGAAGTGTCAAAGAGGGTACCTGGAAGACTGCTCGGAAACATCCGAATTCGTGACTCGGTCCGATCTACCACCGTGGGTCAGTACTGAATGTTCACTTTTATCTCGAGGTGAGTCTTTGAACGATTTCTGACTCGAAATTTCTTTCGAATCCGTCTGTTGTATGAAAACCCTAACCCTTTCATCAGAAGCTTGTAGATGCAATCTCAACGTGTTTTATAATATTACCACGGGTCTTCAAGTTCCGCGCGTTTCGCAGTCATTTTTTCGAGGTTCTCTGACTTTGCACTCGCCACCCGTGGGGGCCACTAGTGACTTTAATGTCATACTCCCCTCATCTGCCACCGCTGGTAAATTTCTGAAGCTCAGAGTGGAAGCCATCGGCATTCCAAACAACGCTGTCCTATGATATTCTCCGCTTGGTGCATAATACAGAACGCCTTGAACCTCACGTTCATAGTAGTTGGTGATATTTCCCCTACAACATGCGATCTGTTTTGTTCTGATTGGCCTCGACCGACGTTCCGACAGCTTCGATGTTTTCTCTGGAATGCTTGGGTCGGCTTCTGTGTTTCACCGTGCGCTCTTGTCGCTGCATGGTAGACGCCATCGGAAGACGACTTTATGCATTGTGTGAATATGCTCTTGTCAGTTTCAAGTGATGGTCCGAGTCTTGAGGGCCGAACGTAACCAAGATGCATGTCACGGTAATTCTTTGGAGAGTGGCAGACTGACTTGGAATGGTATGTAAGTTTTAATCCAAGTTTTCTTAGATTCGAACCAATCCTCCCGCCGAGTCGATCAACTATGGCAAGCCGATGACTGTCATCTAGGGACTGGCCTGACTGTAATGAATGGACAGGACCTCATGGTACGTAGAGGTCATGTTCTGAACCTTTATTGATACCAGCATCCTCGCCTCGCGCAGAACACGGATCTGGTTGGAGAAAAGCGTATTCGACGTTGGAATTCTGCTCGGGAAGACATACATTGTTGGCGCCATGCGCCATACAATAAATTTGATGCGCGGGTGCAGTTGTCCGGGGGAGGTACATCCGGATACTTGATGCATGTGTTTGCCTCGCGATCCTTAATTCTTCGCCTGGACAAAAGTACAATGTTTCGATTTTATTACGATCTGGTGTTTGACCGCCGTGCTGTTATCTTTCTTCAAGCTGTTACGGTCCAAGGACGAAGTCGCATGAATTAATAAAAAGCATTTTTTCTGTGTTAGAGTATTAATCTTCTTCGAACCTCGCCTCGGTGCTCTGAGGACGTCCAGACTGTGCGGTTCAACTTCGGTAGGTACGAAATTGTACACAGTCGTAGTGACAAGTGGTCCCTATCATTCTCAAAGATCAATGAGGCTCCAATATTGCGTCACCGGTTTTTGGAAAGGTCTGGTACATAAAACCTTACTGTTGCTCTCAGATTTTGGACTATCCTTATAAACCCCCGTGTCTCTGTGCCGGACACGATGACTGCCGAACTTTTGCTCTGCATGTTTATAACGTTGTTGGGTTACACTCCTGACTTGAGGTCAGTTTGCATAAAGTATCTAGAACGTCAGCTGCAGGTCCAGAATCACTTTCTGACGGATGTCTCTACAAAAACACGTTTGCCACCTTTTGTGCCTGTGATGATTGGATAATTCTAGTACACGAGTAGTAACTCTGACTGCGTATGTGCCTCCCTTGACTGCTCCTAAATTTGGCACGTTTAGAAGTTGGACATGGTAGTACTATTTTCATCGAGAGGAGCAAGGTCTCAGGGTAGGAGCGTCGGCTGTTTCGAAGAGTTTCGTAACATTTTTCAGGGACCTAGAGTTATGACAAGGGCCTCGAATGCATGTATTTTATTTGACGGCATGTTGAATGTTAATGACCGGTGAAGACGTGAGGGTTCGGCGAAATGTTAAGATGCATATCGTCGTATGACTGAACATGTGTTGTCTACGAACTTGGACGGTAGAGCCATCGTTTGGTTGATGTCATGGATGATCCGGGTCTGGCAAACTCGCCCAACACGAGGACAGATTTTATATAGAATAAATTCAGTAAATTAAATAACGTCGAGTGAGAGTGGATGACGTCAGACGGGGACGGAAGCATCCGACAGGGTGATGTGTGATAGAGCCTAGCGCTCTTGCCTCTTGCAGACGGATATTATCATACTATCAGTGAGGGCAGGTCTCGACGACATCGCAGTACAGGGACGCTTGTTCTTCTTTGTCACCGACGTTGTCCTTGGTTTCCAGCGTGGGCCATTATCGACGACGTACCCTAACCCTCCCCCGACGTTCCGTTCAGACCTTTCACCAATGTCCCGCACAGTGACGACCTCAGCCTCGGGGCCACGCCCACCGTCTCCCACCCCGCCTGCCACGACCGATTCTAAATCTCCTCCATCGCTGAAACCTGTTGACCATGCTACGGTCGATGTAGCCTTGAAGCACCAACGGCCGCCGTCGGATAAAGACCATAGCTCGACAGAGAAATCCACCGCTAGATCTCCATCGCCCGATGGCTCAGCAAAATCTGATGACTCCGCTGAAACCCCAGCCTCAGAGGTGCCCTACATCCTCTTAAACTTACCCTTTTCCTTACTTCTTATCGTTCATATTCATTAGGCTCCATCATCTCATCCTGCTATCAATATGGAGACTTTCCGCCAGATTCTCGATCTTGATGAGGATGAAACTCACGATTTTTCCTCGTCCATGGTCTGGGCTTACTTTACCCAAGTGCGAAGCACATTCAACAAGATGGATACCGCATTGTCCGTACCCTTTCTCATTAATAATACGTCCACTTATCCATATCAGACAAGCAAAAGACCTACAAGAGCTATCATCTCTTGGCCACTTCCTTAAAGGCTCATCTGGTCAGATCGGTGTAGCCCGTGTCGAGGTCTCATGCCAAAAGATTCAATATTACGGCAAACTTCGTAATGAGCACGATGATGGCGATGTATCAGATACGCAAGCTCTCGACAGAATCGCAGCCCTTCTGGCGCAAGTCAAGAGCGACTACGAATCTGCCGAGACCTGGCTCAAGGGCTGGTATAAGGAGAGGAGGCGTGGAAGGGCCACCAGCCGACGACTAGTGCTCCTAGTACGCTTCTTCATCGTTTGTCCACCTTCCAGCACGTTCACCTTCCTCAGGGGTTTGGGATGAGGTACGTAGAGGTGGCGAAAGGACACCATTACCGTTATTACCTAGGGAAGATAACAGGAGACAATACGCTTTTCATGTACAGGCATCGCCTTGACCGTTCACCAGACGGATTTTTAGTGGAGGATGGGAGGATTTTATTGTTCTACACATATGCCAAACGCGGGATGAGGTCGGCAATAGTATTCCGGTCCAATGACAGCGTATTCTCCCAACTACTGCCTTGAAAACCTTTCGAGCCCAGGCTTGTAATCATGTTTTTTCTTGGTTATCTCTTCTCGCTGTCAGCTATCGTGTTGTAATTTTTCGTCCATCGTCCGTCCTTGTTTACGACTCATTTTTATCTGTGTACCAATTATTCAAGACACGCTTTCCCTCCGGTCAGCTGCCTATGAGATGTGCGTGAGCAAGTTGCACCACATTCGCGATGCCTTCATGACGCCACCGCTCAAACATGTCCATTTCATGGTCCAAAGAACGATGGCTTGGCGGCATAATGTACTCAATGTACTATGCTGGTTCACACAAGTGAGAAATGGTGACTGGTGCGGTGACTGACGGCACCAAGTGGTGCAAAACAACACCGGTAGCTATATCTCCATGATAAAGTTTTGGACTCTGAGATTAACTGAAGAAAGGACTTGTTGGACAGGGCGGACGGCGGACCGTCCATGCAACTGGACTGCTGACTAAGTAGCTCTTGGACCACTTCCATGACACGGAGGTCAGGAATTCAACGGGAGGTCCTGAGCCTCTACAGAAGGTATGGACCAAGGATCGTTCTCTATCAAATTTGATCTCATAATGCAGCTCTTAGGGCCCTCCGAATGGTCCAAACCAAACCCCCGTCAACGCGAGGAAAGTTCCTCCTCTTCGTTCGCTACAGCTTTCACCAAAACGCGACCAACATCTCGCCGAGGCAGATTGGCGTCATTGAGCATCTCATGAGACAGGGTAGGAAGCAGATTGAGATGTATGAGGATCCTTCGGTGAAGGATTGCTGGGTGTCGAAGGAGATGAAGGAGTGGGATAAGCAGCAGGCGTAGATCTGTATGTCATCATTCGGTTTCTTCTTTAAACGCCAATGGTTATCGATTATTGATAGGTACGTGGAATTTCTCACTAAACAGTCCCATGCATCGGAAGAATTCAACAGCAGCAACCATTTGTATCGTTACCAGACAGCTACATTCAATGCATCCTTACAGCATTCGACGTGCTTGTTAGGTCGAAAAGCTTGTGTTATTCTATTCTGCTACCGATTGTAGACAATCAAAGCGGGAAGATTCTACACAACACCCTTCTCTCTCAGTGCCTTGATTTCGCTTTCCGAGTACCCCAATTCTTCTAGGACCTGCCAGTGCAAGTTTCCCATGGAGAATTGTGGACGACAGAACGAAGAACCCACCTCGTAGGTGTGTTGCGACAGCCATGGGGGTGGTAGACGAACAGGCATCTTCTCTCCATTGTATGATACGGCCGGTGCTACCAGTTTAATCTTACCTGCTCGTGGATGCTGAAATTCGCGTGGTCAAACAAGGCCGAATACCACTAGAACGAAGACACCTACATCTACTTCCACGGTCACCTTCCTTGCTTTCGCCTGAAAGTGAATTTGATTGTGAAAAGTGAAAAATGTACCATGCGGTTGAGTTACCTGAGGGTGCTCGAAAGTTTCGCGAATGTTGTTGATAGGCCCATACGGAACACTGAAAGAAGGGCCTGTCAGTCTTCGGAAGGTGAAGCCTGACAATTGCTATTGTACCCGATCCCTTCGAACATTGCCAGCCATTCGTTGCGATTCTTCGTCATGAGAATATCGGTGATTATCGTGACAAGTTCATCTCTGTTCTGAACGCGCACGAGGTTGGATGAGAATCTAGGGTCTTGAGGAAGATCGGGCCGGGAGAGAATTTTAGTACAAAAGGAGGTGAACTAGAGTGTTGGAGAACATTAGCCCAAAAAAGCCAATGTTGCCCAAGAGTTCACCTGTCTGTCATTCCCAGCGCCTATCATGATAAAGCCATCTTTACACTGGAAAGCTTGGTAGGGGACTATCGATGGATGAGTAGTACCATGCCTGGAAGCTTCTTTGTTGGCTATCAAGTAGTTGGATGCTATATTTGCCAGTCCTGCGATCTATTTCCACCAGGTGCATATTGCTAGTCAGTGAAGGGTATTCGATCGATGACATTCTAACCTGAGTCTCGAATAAGTTGCAATCTATCCAGACGCCCTTTCCGGTTTGCTGGCGAGACAACAGTCCAGCCATGATTGCGCCATGTGCGTAAAGGCCAGTAGCGATGTCGGTGGCTGCCACGCCTACTTTGGATGGAGGACGGTCGGGTTCACCTGTTCTGTACATAAACTCAAAAGGTGATCAGGTACAATAGCCATGCAACGTACATGTGCATTAACCCCGCTTCACCTTCAATAATCACATCGTATCCTGCCGCCTTTCTATACGGACCGGTCTGTCCATAACCTAAAGATCGGTCAACACGTCGATCAAGCTTTGCCGAAATAAAGGCTTGCCAGTAATTGAGGCATAGACCAAGCGTGGATTAATCTCCCTACAGTCCTCCCACCCCAGCCTCATCTCCGCGAGTTTGCCGGAAATATAGTTTTCCACAAGGACATCGGACTGGGCGACGAGTTTGTGCAAGATGGAGATACCTTCATCCGACTTGAAATTGATCGTGATGGAACGTTTGTTACGATTGACCGATAGAAAATAGGCGGATTCGGGAGGAAAGGATTGATCAGCCGTGGAAAGCAGAGGGGCTGAAGGCGGGTTCCATGTTCCTTGAAAGGGGCAAGGGGAGTCAGGAACCCATCGTTGCGGTGAAGAAACGTTTACTCGTGTCGTCGCCTTTTCCACACTGTTCAACCTTGATCACATCTGCCCCTAAGTCTGCAAGCAGCATGGTCGCGGTAGGCCCAGCGAGTACCCTTGTCAGGTCAAGGATTTTGATACCCTTGAGGGGGGGTGGTATTCCGCCTGGCTCATTCCTGGCTTGTCTTTGCAGGAAACGCAACCCGGAACGTGTGCAGCGACTTGCGAACGATTTCGATGCAAGCATGGTTGGATCGGCCCGAAGCCGTCCGACGGATTTGTCGGCTGTAACTATTTCAATCTAGGAGTTGCCCCTCTTGTCCATGATCCTCACGTTCCCTCAGCTTTACGAGTCTCGACTGCGTGTCGTCAGTGATGGATGGAACACGAAATTTCAAGCCCAACGTTACTTGCAAGAGATAAGATATCGCACCAATTGCATGCTTTCTTTCTCCTGACCTAGCCTGCAATTCCGGCTCCTGCGACCTCGCGGGTTTTCTTTACTAGTTCTGTGTGCCTTCCGAGCCGTATGCTCACATATAGATGATCCCCGCCATAGGGGTGGAGTAGTCCCGCTTTCTGCACAGCGACCGGCCTCTTCAAGCGCCGAACTTTTGATTTTCTCTCTGTGTTCGGCCTCCGTTCGTGTGACGCTCTTTTTGCTCCTGGTCAGTTCCCATAGTATCTCGACATGCTGTGGAAACAAAGTTAAAATTGGTTCATCGACGTGTTCCTAAGTTTTTGGAAATACCATCTGAGGCCGCGGCAACTGGCTTGACAAATGTGATCGACCCGCCTTCACTGCTTTGAATACCTACTCCGTCTGACGCGTCGGCTTTTATAACTGGACGAGTATTTGTATCTATGATGACCCTCTTTCTTTCTCCGCCACAGCCCCCTGGTCTCTTTACGCTACTCTGTCTCTAACTATGGGACAAACAGACGGCGGGTTCGTATTCACAGATGCTGATAACCGTGTATCGTGCGTACAGGTTTCTTTCCTTTGATTAGCTTTTGATTCACATCTCGTCTAGAAACCTACTATGGGCTGTGACCTCTAGCTTAGGCGCTGGACTGTGCCTTCTGGTGCTACTGGTCATAGCGGTCGTTATGATCCACCCTGCTTCCAGGCATCAACTTGACCGTGTCAGTTTCCGGATCATGATCTATGCACTAACTGCAAAGTAAGTCATCCCTAGGCAACATATGTAGTTTTCTGACATACGGTTGTAGTATGGTCTTTGGAATTGCATCCACAGTCAGCGGACTTCAGACCTATGACAGTGAAACGTGCAATGTTGCCATGTGGTTGCTGATGGTGAGGGGAAAACTTCATTCCCAATATCTTGTCCTCCATAACTAATCCATACGCGCAGTTAACATTAGAATTATCAACTTTCTTGCTGTTCTGCATCGCCTTAAATCTCCAGTACGTGATAAATGAGTCTATCTATCGTCATTTTTATTTATATCCAACAGATTAGTTCTTGTTCACGGCGTTCGCGGCCAGGTGATGGAGAAATATTATATCATCGGAAGCATCGCGGCTGCGGTCGCCATTACTGTTCCCCCATTTGCCACGAAACAGTATGGGTACGTAACTCTCAATTCTTTGAGATGAGATGCTAATAGAGTTTGTAGATGGGATCCAATAAACGATGCGTGCTGGTACTCGAGTGATGACACCGCCATCCGTCTCCGTTGGCAGGTAGGCCTTACATCATTATTCCTTTTGC
The DNA here is from genome assembly GCA_028551335.1 of Armillaria sp. CMW 4456. Taxonomy (NCBI): domain Eukaryota; kingdom Fungi; phylum Basidiomycota; class Agaricomycetes; order Agaricales; family Physalacriaceae; genus Armillaria; species Armillaria sp. CMW 4456. The sequence continues at coordinate 157,387 of JANDKJ010000233.1, forward strand.
CGAAGACTTACGATATTGCCAGATTGGTACACAAATTTTCTGGAGCCTAGCCTGCGTGGTTGGAGAGTTTGTAACATTTTTTGTCGTACTCGGGTACATGCTCCGGCACCAGGTCAGGCCCTTTCCAGTGTTATCTATGGCGTTGATATTTACAATACAATACGCTCAAAGATTCTTCATGGCAACGCGGTTAGAAGCCGCTCACATTCCACAGGAACCAGATCCCGCGCCCAGTCGATAAACACCACTACTGTTAGGGTTCCTGCCAACCACGCCAGAACTTATCAGAATGTAATTTTGCGTATATGTTCGTCTTTTTCCCATCGAAATGCACAGTCCCAGGCTGAATCTAACTTGCAGCACTTTACCCGCTCGCGTCTCTCATCGTCAACACTGTGACTGTCGCTTGCGATTTATATGCATCTACTTCAGACGGCACGCCAAAGACCCAGACGGTAAGCCTGAGGTACTACTTATCCGTTATGAATCTCAATCATTGACGGCACAGGCGTACAATGTACTTTTGCTTAGTGAGTTAAGCAGATTCTGACTGAGTTCATCGAAATTCATCACTTTGCAGATGACTTTTGTTATGGTGGACGAGCTATAGTATATGCAGTACTGGCAGCTACCGATCCGGTAAGAAAATCAATCCTTCTCCTGTCCACCTGCCGATCAAAATTGCAGTCATTGGTCCGCGCTGTCAAGTCCCTGTGGAGACACGTACACGGGAAAACGGACAACACGTCAGACAGCACTAGTAATGGTCCCAAAACGACTACAACATCGCATGGGCAGATCACAGTGCACATTGAGCTTACCGAAGTACGGCAACTGGATGACGGTTCAGAGATACCTGTGTCGCCTAGTATGCACAAACCGGTTTCTCAGTCTTCTGCTACCCTACCGAAAGACGTAGAAGGGGGAGATGTCCTTGACCATGATGACGATCCGATGACTGCGAGACTCGATGCTATGCGGAGAGCGCAGATCGGACGGGCGATGGATATGAGGCAGGATGCACTTGATAGACGTCTTGAAAGAAAGGATTTCAAGAGGCAGATATAAATCGGTGTGGGTTGAAAATAGATTATAATACTGACTGTACTTTATATATTTTGGATGTATTAACGGAACAACTATTCAATGGGATATATTGGGAGGGCTATTGTCGCCTTAATTCCTCCGCTGGTTTACCAATGGGCATGAATCCTTGACTTGAAGGCATATAACACAGCGAGGGCCGTGTTAGTAACACGTTAAGGAAGAAGAATTGATTAACCATGATGACTATAAGCCTAATCTTAGGGTACCAGGAGCCTGATAGCATAGATCTAAATGCTACTCTAGAATTCAGGAGGTCTAAGGAAGCACCCTCCGAGTCTAAGGTGGACGAAGGAATCGTAGATTAGACATTAACAGCTTTAAACATCGTTAATCTTGAATTCACCATTGCCAAAATTTCCTTCGCAATTGAGCTAGCAGTTGTACTGGAAGGAGTCACAGCTGGCAATCCTCTTCGAATCAATCGTCGTTGTTGCTGTTGAAGATGTCCTCAGCATCATCATCCACTGCAATCCATCCTCGGGTTATTCAAGAGATCGTATAGGTAACATTTCACCGATATAGTATCGCGAAGGTTCCCATTGGTTCGATTTCCAAGAATTATCAATATCTCATTCAATGACGGCACCCTATGCTGCTGGATAGTGCTATGGCAAAGATGAATAAGCGAAAGATTAGGTGCCGGAATAACTTTCGAAGGCATGAGTTGAGTATTGAAGCGACACGATTGGGTCAGTGTCATACCGTCGGCTTGCGTCGGCCGCTTCAAAACTAATGAGAGAATTCAGATTTTGCCAAAGAAAAGGCTTCAATTCACCGCATACCATGAGTTCTAGTTCGCAAGAACCACGGCCGTAGAGAATCGTGTTTGTTCAATGGTGTAAGCATCTGAACAGAGGTCGCCTGCCCTGTTCAGGCGCGGAGTAAGAGTAAACCTCAAAATAGCCGGCACCGGTTGCCGTCGGCGACATTCGGGCCAAATGAAAGAGGTCGATGACGTTGCATCATCAGCTTTACTTCATACTTCACTGTCGACCTCGACCTCGACGACGAGCATCGAGGCGGTCTCGCAATGCTCTCCAGGCAAGCGCTTCGTCGCTTGCGGACCTGTCGCGTACCTGCTCTTCCTTTTTACCATTACCATCCGTCTTCGGTAGTTCAAAGGCGTGATTATGCGGCTCCGTCGCCTTCACCCAATGACCCTTTCGCTAATGGTACCAACTCGTATTATGCCGACGAAATGTACAAGCATTGGAGGCAGGACCCAAAGTCTGTACATGCGTCCTGGGACGCGTATTTTTCCGGCATGGACAAGGGCCTACCTAGTGCACAAGCATTCCACCCGCCTCCCAGCCTTGTAGCCGCTCCAGCAGATGGAGCTCCTGCACTGTATGCTGGTGGTGCAGCTGAGCTCGATGACCATCTTAAGGTGCATAGTAGTCTGACACGTGCAAAGAGCGTATCTGATTCTTTGGACTAGGTTCAATTGCTCGTTCGCGCTTACCAAGTGCGGGGACATCATGTTGCTGAACTAGATCCCCTCGGAATTTTAGATGCTGATCTGGCGGATTTACACCCGCCTGAATTAGAGCTCAGCAGATATGGGTTCACAGAGCGCGATTTGGACAAGGACATCACTCTTGGACCCGGTATCCTCCCTCATTTCGCAATGGAGGACCGGAAAACGATGAAGTTGGGCGAGATTATAAAACTTCTGAAACGGATATATTGTGCGTTCTCTCTTCAATAGCTCATTGCCAGTGTCAACAACTCCTCTCTAGGCGGTGCTGTCGGCATCCAATATGTGCATATTCCGGACAAAGAAAATTGCGACTGGATCCGTGAACGCGTAGAAATACCCAAACCATGGAATTACACGGTTGACGAGAAGCGGATGATCCTAGACCGTCTGATCTGGTCAGAGTCATTTGAAAAGTTCATCGCATCTAAATATCCCAACGAAAAGCGATTTGGTCTAGAGGGTTGTGAGGCACTCATTCCCGGTATGAAGGCTCTCATAGATCGTTCGGTCGATCACGGTGTAAAACACGTCACGCTTGGCATGCCTCACCGTGGCAGACTGAATGTGTTGGCTAATGTCATTCGGAAACCCATAGAGGCTATTTTGAACGAATTCAGCGGTACAGAGGATGATGATTCGCCGGCTGGAGATGTCAAATACCATCTTGGAGCAAACTACGTTAGGCCCACTCCTTCTGGAAAGAAAGTGTCATTATCCCTCGTCGCCAACCCTTCGCATTTGGAGGCCGAGGATCCGGTCGTTCTTGGTAAAACACGCGCTATTCAGCACTTTGAATCAGACGAATCCACTCACACAACCGCCATGGGCGTTCTTCTTCACGGTGATGCTGCGTTCGCTGGTCAAGGTGTGGTTTATGAAACTATGGGCATGCACAACCTCCCCTCCTACGGTACTGGTGGAACCATCCATTTAATCGTCAACAACCAAATCGGTTTCACCACTGACCCTCGGTTTGCCCGCTCTACCCCGTATCCGTCTGATATTGCTAAATCCATTGACGCCCCCATCTTCCACGTGAACGGGGACAACGTGGAGGCCGTAACCTTCGTTTGCCAACTCGCCGCCGACTACCGCGCCAAGTATAAGAAGGATGTTGTCATTGACATCGTCTGCTACAGGCGGTATGGACACAATGAGACTGATCAACCGATGTTCACTCAGCCACGAATGTACAAAGCAATCCAGGAACACCCGTCTCCCCTCACAGTGTATACTAAATTCCTTGTTGGCCGCGGAACGTTCACGGAGAAGGATATTGAGGAACATAAAAAGTGGGTTTGGGGGATGTTAGAAAAGTCTTGGTCAGGTGCGAAGGACTATGTTCCTACGAGCAAGGAGTGGCTGTCTGCGTCATGGCAAGGTTTCCCGTCCCCTAAGCAGCTGGCGGACCAGACTTTGCCCACCCGCGTGACCGGCTCCGATGAGGCGACCCTGAAACGTATTGGAAAGGCAATTTCGACTTACCCTGCCGGTTTCACTCCTCATCGTAACCTGGCACGTATCCTTGCAACCCGTGGAAAGACCGTTGAGGAAGGTACGAATATCGATTGGTCTACTGCTGAGGCGTTAGCGTTCGGTTCATTGGCTCTGGAGAAGATTCACGTTCGAGTCTCTGGACAGGATGTCGAACGTGGTACATTCTCGCAAAGGCATGCTGTCATTCACGACCAGGGCAACGAGGCTCAGTACATTCCTCTCAACGATCTCGGTTCATCCCAGGCTCGCTTCGTCGTCTGCAACTCGTCCTTATCTGAATACGGTTGTCTTGGATTCGAGCTAGGTTACTCATTGGTTTCTCCTGATTCGTTGACCATGTGGGAGGCACAATTTGGTGACTTTGCCAACAATGCGCAGTGCATCATTGATCAGTTCATCGCCGCTGGTGAGAGGAAATGGTTGCAAAGGACGGGTTTGGTTATGAGTTTGCCGCATGGATACGATGGTCAGGGACCTGAACATTCCAGTGGAAGGATTGAGCGATTTTTGCAGCTTTGTGATGATCACCCGAACGTTTTCCCTTCAAAGGAGAAGATTGAAAGGCAGCATCAGGATTGCAACATGCAGGTTGTCTACCCAACGTATGCTCCCTACGTTGCCGTGGTTGACTACTACTAACCTCGTTTCCAATAGAACTCCTGCCAACTACGTACGCTTATACGTGCTTTCAGACTTCGTACATTGATTGCTGATGTTGAATGTGTAGTTCCATGTCCTTCGTCGCCAGATTCACCGGGATTTCCGCAAACCGGTATGTTTACTTGTCCATACAGCTCTGCATTACTCAATACTCCCCTAGCTTATCCTTTTCTTCTCTAAAAACCTCCTCCGACACCCTAAAGCTCGCTCAGATTTGGCCGAAATGGTTGGCGAAACTAATTTCCAGAGGTATATTCCCGACAGCCATCCAGATTCACTGGTTCCGCCAGAGCATATCAAGAGGCATATCTTGTGTACTGGTACGACTTCCCATAAATTCAAGTCTGGGTTATCATTGACTCTTTCCTCGTATAACAGGTCAAGTTTACCAAACTCTGTTGGCCGCAAGAGAGGAGCGAGGCATCACTGACATTGCTATCAGTAGAATTGAGCAGATTTCTCCGTTCCCTTATGACATGGTCCGTTTTTCTAACGGCTGAAAGGCACCTTCAACTGATGGATTCTGTAGTTGACCCCTCACCTCGACAAATACCCCAATGCTACTCTCTTGTGGTGTCAGGTGCGTAATATATATAAAGTTTAACGACGTATCTAACCGTTCTACAGGAGGAGCCTCTGAACAACGGTGCATGGAGCTATGTCGGTCCTAGGATTTACACCGCTGCCAGCAAGACGGAGAACCACAAAGGGAAGTACCCGTTGTATGCCGGCAGGGATCCTACCAGTTCTGTCGCTACTGGAAGCAAAGTAAGTTCTCTTTTTTGTGCCTTGAGTGACTTTCCTAATCATGATTTATCAGACGCAACACAAGAAGGAGATTGAGCACTTCCTCAATACGGCCTTTGATCTCTCTACGACTCATTGAGATATCGCGACTGACTTAATTTTTCCTGCTATGTTTTCAAACCTAATAATGTAGAATGGGATTCATTCTATCTCAAACTACTGTACTTCCCGAAGATGTATCGGAAACAATAAATTTTTTTTATCGGGACCCACACACCTTGGGTTTGGAAGTCAGGCATACGAAACTAGCCATATATATACAAGTCTCTTATCAGTCGCCTTTGCGCTAGATGCAGTATCAGAAGATCAGGAACTGAGTCCATTCATCTATTATGATGCGCTTATACGCTACTATACGCTCTCGAGCGAACTCAAACAAGTTATCTTTTAGTACTATCCGGAAAGAATGTTCGAACTTGACGTGTAGTAGATCAGTGTACATGTAATAACCTCCTACTTCCTTTATGTGGCAATGGCCGGGCTTCGGACTAAAGATCATGATTGTTTGGAAAAACACATGCATTCGAGGCTCCATCCAGCATTCAAGTAGACTTTTCTGTACGTTCGGCGTATCATTTGTAACAGCAGGTTTGATCTCATCGTTACATTTTGCCGTCGAGACACTTGGCATGAAGACACGGACCACCAAAGCTACGTGCCGGAGAAGATGTTTTCCAGACAACATGACCGCGAAACGAATAATTGACTCTTGTCGGCATATAATGGCTCCAAATGGTGTGATTTTCACGTACTGGGTGTGTATGCACCATTAACTAGTCATCGACAGCTATCTAATGTACGTACATAAATAGGGAATATGGTCGTGGTCCGTTCGTTAAGGTCGTCATGTAAGTATTCGAAAATAAAAAATTGAATCGAATGAGTTAACGAGCCGTCAGACGGCGTTCAGATAAATAAGCGCCAAGTTCCGAGTAAGAGAAAAGAGCTACAACCACCAATGGAACCAGGACAGGAGATACCATTTGGCGTACTGAAGTCCAGTTAAAGACGAAAATTGCTGGATGGTAGTAGAGTCCGCCTGATCACCGCCAGCCTCTCCATCATGGGGCGCAAAAAAGAATCCAGCAGTGAGAACAAGATAACTGAGTGGGTTTGTAAGTGCATTTCCAGCGGAATGCTAAGGATCACTATACCTTAAGATGAGAATGCTTCCCCGATGGTAATTACTCTTTGCTTCGATGTATGTATAGGTCATCAAAAACATCGATAGGATGATAGCAATGACATCCCATCGAGGGAAAATAAGGCTACAGAAAAATTAGTGCTGTCAAAGGTGAGAGAAGGTCGTACAGTTCTCACGTAAAAGTCTTTGCAACTTCACCCATTTTATCAGGAGCCCAATAAGCGGAGAACGCGACCATTGCCGGTATCTGTAAAAGACAGACTTGAAGAGCATACGCTGAGCCGATCTCCATACTGGGAAGTGATAAGCACAATATAACATGACATAGTAAAAATGACCCACCTGAGGGCAATGTTGCCGTTGAGCGCAAATGACATAGCGTTCATGAATTCGGTAGTGTTCGGGACAAGGGCGAATAAAGTGACACCAAGGAACTTCTCGTCGATTCCAGAGCCTTGAAGGATGACGTCGACGACATCGACAAGAATTTCTGAATAGAGCAATGTCATCAATGAATCCAATGGATAAGAACAATAAATACAGACCTGCGATGATAGCATACAACAGAGTGCATGCGAGCAAAACGCTAGCACTGGTGGTACGACTCCAAGATGGAGCATCATGCCCTCCATGACCACCAGATGCAGATTCATTTTCAGCGCCCGAAACACGCGCACGACCCGGAGACTGAGCAGCATGAGCTTGCTGATGGCGCAAAGCACTAACCGTCGCCACCGCGACAGCTCTGGTGAAGTCATCGGTTGTCATTGCCTCAGGCAGATGCATAGGTTGTAGCGCAGTGTTCTTCACTGCTTGATCTACACTTTCCATGACGGGCGTAAAGTGTACAGGAGGAGGCATGGAAGGAGGAGGGGCATACGAAACTCTGCGAGGCATAACAGGAGAAGGAGGTCCGCGAGAAGAAGACGGTTGAGATTGTGGAGCTTGAGGCGAGACGGGTGCTGGGTCTCTGCCGAGACTATGGGCGTGGCTTTCCTTGCGATGAAGAGACCCAGGCGTGTTGGGATTTGCAGCGATGGCGGACGGAACGAGTCGATGGTACAAGGATTGACGTTGTTGGATAGGTAGCTCCACAGAATGCATTAGCTGTTGGGGGTTTTGCCAAATTTGACTGGCGTGAGTGCGGAGGGAGAACCAAAGGCCGACGAGATACGACTATGAATTACAACTCCGTTAACGGGCTGACAAAATATAAACAATATAAAAGAACGCACGAAGAGCAGGATAACAGCACAAAAATACATCAAACTCTTCACGGTCGATTGATAGAATGGATCATCGACGGGATCAGGGTGTTTATAGTAGCAGTGATCACAGATCCAAGGCATGCTGCTACCGCCAGGCCCAGGCGCGGATGGACAACCACTGCAGATCAATTGGAACTACGGAGGGTTAGTGAGCTTCGACACATACAGACATAGCACACGACATACATTTCCGTAAGTCTGATAAAACAGAGTGGGTGCTAATGCTCCGATAATGGCCATGATCAACATCATACTGGTGACGCCAGCGCTCTTGGCATTGAATTTCTGCTCCTTCCGCCGGAACGCGGCGCTGACCATACTCATGCCCGGCATCAAGAGCACACCCGCAAGAATACTACCGACAATAGAACCCTCAACGAGATGCCCTTTGTTCTGGACCAGGGCCATAGAATACAGTATAATTTCGATGATAGAACCGAATGTGGCATTAATGACGGCACCCATGCCGATGGAGGACTGCGCGGAGATAGATGCAACGGCCATACCGATGAAATACGAAAGAGGGATGACACTCGACAGACTGAGAATGAAGATGAGACCCTGTGATGCAATGAAAGCCAGGAACCTAGGGACATGCTTGTGATGCTCTTCGAGCCTTTCAACCATGGGAAGTAAAACCAACCCATCGAAAATAACGAAGAACACGACGGGCATGAGGTTGACGAACAGGATATTGACGCCGCCTACAGTGTACTTGTAGTACTGCAATCCGACTGCACGATAAGTGCAGAGCAGCACTTTAGATGAACCAGACGGTGCGACTTGTCCTGCAGCAATACGAGGATGCTTGACTGAGAACTGAGTACGACTGACTCCAGGCGAAGACGCTGAATCCCCTGCGTTAGTTGGCTCTACTTGCTCAGAGACTACCACGGAAGGAGGCGCCGCGCAGAATCGTATGGTGTCAGGGTGAGAAAAAATGTGTGTGAGAAGAGCCCAATTGAGTTTTGCCATCGGTATCGTAACGATGAGACCCCAACAGATGAGGCAAACGGCGAGCATAAGTGGGGCAATGATAGAGATCATTCCAAGCCAGAAGCAGATTTTGCCGAGTGTGGCAGCCTTCGGGTTCTCCTTGGCAGCGCCAACCGATGATTCGGAAGACGTCGTAGATAAGGTCGCTCCGTATGATTTGGAAGGCGGAGGTGAATGAATTTCCGAAACCGTCTGAAGGAGGGAAGTGTGTTCTCCCGGAATGATAACAGAATTCCAAGACATGGTTTGAATATGCTGTGCTCTTGGGGGAGAGTCAGAAGCGACGCCTCTGATAGTGCTGGCTGACTGATCATCAGAATCGGGCGCTCTGACTGTATGGGATGAATCTCCACTCCAATGGCGCTCGTGTGATGTCGCGTCGTCCTCGTCCTCTTCGTCCTCATCCTCTTCATCATCAAGACCTTCACCTTCCACGTATTTCCCAAACGGCCACGCAAGATACCATCCCAAACCGAAGACTAATGAAGAATACTGCTTGCCACCCTGGGGAATGAGATAGAGCAGAGCAGAAACGGCGAAACACGTCAGGGAAAGCCACCAGCCGAACACGGCAACCCAGAAGATGTTGCCGGGTAAGAGATGGCGCTCTGCCTGAGCAGAAGGGATAGAGTGTAATGCTTCGTCAGCGTAGCGGGTGACTGAACGCGATTTTTTGTAGAGTGCTGGCTTCCAAATGGGGAGACCAAACGGATGCTCGACATTAATGAGCGACTGTCGGTCTTTGAGAGTGATGGGGTCTTCCTCTCTATCGGAGCCGGATTCGTCGGCATCATTGGCAGCCTCGTCGTCATTGGGGGCGACCGACTTGCCAACTCGCCTGTCAGCATGCTCGGAGTTATCACCATCTTCATCTTCCTCGTTGAGATGATCTTCGTCGCGAAAACCTTTACCAGCAGTGCTCACGCTTCTGCTGCGAGCTTCACGACGAACGGAGTGCGACGATGAGCTGCGAGAGAGGATGGGGGCTGGGGCTTGTCGAGCTGGAGGAGACTGCTGATAAGAGGTCCCCTCGTTGTGATGCTGAGGCGAGTCGGACGCTGACCACTGCGAGCCATGGCTCATCGAGCGGTGGAGATGGCTAAAAGGAGTGGGGGTGGACGACACAGTGTCGTCCATGTCGTCCGACACTGGAGAAGGTAAATTGGACATCGTGGACAACAGTGGCGAGGACTCTTGGTCGTCGTTGTCGACCAGCGAACTTAAGACAGAGGAAGGTACAAACAAAAGCTGAGTGAAGGAGAAGGCTGCCAAACGACAGCCAATCAGAAAAGGAAATGATATTATACAAATCCGATACGGAGAATCCCGGGGTATCATTGAAATCTAATCTTATCTTATAAAAACGCCGCACTTTTCATCACTTTTTCATCAACTTCTCGTGTAACTGAGCTCCCTTCAGCTTGGCCCGCAAGTACTCGAGGCGTGCCTCATAGCGCATACTCACTTCCTCCCGTCGGCGCCGTATGTCCTCCATTTCCCGCTCCATCTCTTCCTCCATCTCGTCCTTCTCCTTGGTGCCAGATCTATCAGACGTAGATCTACCAGCTACGGACCTGATCTCGTCTTCCGGCACCGAACGCATGGAGGGTTGACCTAAACTCTTCGTCAAGTTAATGCTGGAGCCACTGGCAGTGTTTCCGTGGTTGAGGGATATGCCTATGGACAGAGAAGGCACAGGAGGCGGTGCTAATCCCCCGCCTGTAGCCCTTCCTGAGGACAAGCTTGAAACAGAGTTCTTTCTGTGCAATGATCCAGGTCGTGATGATGTTGCGAGGCTCGAAGTCGTCTTCTGGCGCACCACCCTTCTCCCAGTATATGTCGTGCTGATAGATGTGCCCGACCGTATTGATGTAACATCGCTATCGGCACTGCTCAAAGCCAGCCGCCGCTGACTCCGCGAATCAGGTATCAAGGTCCACGTCGACGCGTCTCCATTGCTACTATCTTCATGGATCTTCCTCGGTCTCTGATGACGTTTCTTGGTTAAAGCGGTTACCTCAAGTCCATGAAACGCATCCATCAGACGCTTTCGCTCCGACTCAACGGCTGTCATCTCTTGCTTTATCTCCTCTGAAGATTTGTAGACACCTTCGTCGCAAACATCGTTTATGCTCCCAGAATACTTGGGATCGGTTGCAAGCACTCTTGCACCAGGAAAGGCGGAGGGAGGAGTAGCATATCGTCTGGTACTTGACGCGGTGGAACGAGAAGAAGGAAGGTGGGGCATGCTAGGGTGTTCGTTTAACCCCGTCCGGCGAGAAGACAGTGATATCGTATCCGTCGGTCGAGATGCTTCCGTTTGCGCGGACGCCACAGACGAAGCACTGGACTTCTTGATGAGCTGGGGAAGCTTGAAAATATTGGAGCTACTAGATACTGAAGAGAAGACGCTAGATGTGTCGCTAACATCTTTTGACCCAGACCGAGTCCGACTATCTCCAGGTCTTCGAAATAGACCTGCCATACCTGAGGCGATTGAGTTGCGTGACTGTACTGAAGGAGAACGAGGTACGGAAACAACAAAATTGGAAGAAGGCCGTGAACTGGCTGACACTTCGACAAACGTACATATATAAGAGCATGCACGGTCAGACGTATTAAAGCCACCTACGTCTTTTACTACTTTCACTTCCACGTGCTTGGTGTCGAACGGGAACGACAGGTTCCTCAGAAGGCACAGTTGAGCTGCTCGCGAATCTCTCGAAGAGACTCTGCCGCAACATTCGGTATTCATCATCACTGAAAGAAAAAACACGTCAAGGAATGAACTAGTTGTAAAACATCAGCACGCACTTCAGCAGGCCCTCCGAATTCGCCACTGCCAACTCATTCAGCCGTTGCGCTAGCGTCACCCTATGTTTGCGATCCATATCACGACGATGCAAAAATTTCATACAGGACATACGTGACGCTATCCGTGGCCTTTCTCGTTAGGGAAACTGCGATGTCATTTTCGTCATTTGTGTCCTTCCGTAGTGGCGACGGCGCTGGCATGTTGGTAGCGGATTTTTCAGCGGAGGACCCTGGCTGGCTATAGGCAATATTCCGTGGACGAGGTCCCGTCTTTTTATGCAGCGAGGCCACCGCCGCAGGGTCAGTTCCATTCGTATGTATCGGAGACGGTTGAGCCAAGGTTTGAGCTGCCGACTTGTCCGTATCGACAAAAGTAGGGTTTGCAGCTTCGCGTTCCTTTCCTTTGTTTTTGCCGTACTATGTGATCCGAATTAGACGTAAACATTTCATTTCGGGGAGCGATGGGTAACAAAAAAGGTTATTTCGGAGTCCTATCAATATTCGCGGAGCGTGTGGAGAGGAAGTACGCACGAAACGTGAGCGGATGACATGGACAACCGATTTGTCAGTGGTAACGTAGTCGTTGTAGGGCTTCCTTGACGAAAAGAACCCCATGCCAGCATTACTACACTCGCAAGTCACCCCTTGGATGGTATACTGAATCCTGCAGTACTGGGTATAAAAAGGGGAAGGTGGGTGAGAGCAAGATGGCAACCGCCGGCATCTGACATTTCTCTCATGATTTACGGTCATGCTTCTTTGTATGTCTCAGGATCAAGGTGGAATTAATCAACACGAATATTTCACATATAACTTCACACCGATTTGAGTTTTTGGGGGGCTCACTAGCACTAATTTTGTAACTTCTTGTTTCTGAAGAAAACTCCCATCTCCTTCATGGCTGATCCAAATGTCTGGGCAACCTTCATCTCTGATCCAATCCACTTCGGCAACTTATTTCGAATATTTGATGATGCATAGCGTCTATCAAGGAGAATCAGGGACGCCCAATCCCCACGGTGTCTTATTGCACGTCCTGTGGCGTGTATATATTAAGCAGGCGGATTTACTCGACACGCGACAACGCACCTATACTCTGGTTGACAGCGTTCATACACATGTTCTCATACAACTCCGCTGCGGCATCTTTTTGACCTGGCGTTTTCTTCAGCTGACCTTTGTCCTCCAGCCGTTTTACATATTTCATTCTCTCGCGAAGCTCTGGAGACGCCAGATTTGCGTAAGGAAGTCCAACGATGACCACAGCTCGAGCTAAATCATCGGCAAAATTTAGGCCTTCAGATAGTTTGGCACCAATGACTGCGAAAAGCAATGCGCCTTTCCTATTATCTAGCTGTTCTCATTCAGTGAGTTAATCGTATATGCGAACGGAGCTACGCACTGGACTGCGAATTGTGGATGCAAATCCTTGCAACACTTCATCAACGTCTTTAGCCTCATCTGGTTCAAAGAATACCTGCCCTATCAGTTCGACAGAGAACCATTTTTGACGTGTTCGACTATTGACTGACCTTTTTCTTGGCGCTAAACTTTTCTATGACACCACTAGTTTTCCAATAATCTTTGCTTGTGTTCAGGAATTTATATGATGGGAAGAATACGATCATTCCACCGGGAACGACATTTGTCAAATTCAGGATAATTTGTCCCAGCTCTCCGATCTTGCATAGATTCGTCAAAGATCTGTCGATCGGCGCGGATACATTTGACTTACCACAGCTTTGTCTACCTGCTTCTCAGCTTTGTACTGCAGGTCTCCACCACGTGGACCCTTGGTGATCGTCAATGGCAACAGATTCCAAGGCGGGATGACATGGCCGCAAGAAAAACTCGTCAACCTTTCACTCGGTAGATTCGCAAATAATTGGTTGATCACATCGGATATCTGTCAGCAAATAGAGTAAGACGTTGGATTTGCTATTAAGAGCGCCACAAACGGGTGACATAGTTCCGCCTGCAAGTATGACGGATCGGGCTTCGTCAACAACCTCCTTAAACGGTGGGGCTGGATTGAGAAGCTGGTACTTGATCTCGACATCTTCACGACCGACGTTGCCCACAAGGGAGAGGCTTATTTTACCATCTGCGAAGAGAACGGATTAAGGTTTTTCTCGAACATACCACGCGTAACTGTACGTACCTTCGGTTGTCGTTGTCAACGACCGCATCAAGTCCTCGACCGCATGTAAAGGTGGAACAGCTCCCTTTGAGATCTGCCATTTCGCTTTCCCCAATTCTATAGATGTCAATTAAGAGAAGGAAGGATCAAAGAATCAAAGCAGAAACGCACCCGCTCTTTTTTCATCCTGCATGTCAGAATAATTCGCAATCTTTCTTCCAACCTAAGAGATCAGGAAGTTGTCAGTTTGACGCAATATAAAATCGAGTATGACGCTCTGACTTTACTTGTTCTCAAATATCCCGTAATCTCTAATAAATTGATACCTGCCACTTTGTTTCCAAGCCGTCCTAGGAGCTCGGATACGGAAAGGATATCGACCTTCTGATTTTGACGTACATCGTCCTCCTTCCAGGACAAGGTATAGTTCGTTAATGCATCGAGAAAAGCGACTAGACGTTTCAAGTGCAGCAAGTTTGCGGAAGATAGTCTGTTACGAAACTTCGAAACGTAAATACAGACTTGTTTATAAGATGTTTCCAAGGTAGAGAGAGACAACTGATGTGTTGACAACGCCAGAAGGGTTGGAATAAGGTCTATGGAAGGAGTTAACAAGAAACGGATGATAACAAGGACCCAATTCACTATGAGCTTCATCAATGATAACGATTTGATCCTTTAAATCAATTCCGAGGGCTTCGCGTGCTGACCTCTGCAACAACAGATTATAGGGTAAAGTTACGAGCTGCATTTCGTTAAAACGCCATTTCATGTAAGCATTATATAACACCCACCTCTGCCTGGGGTATGGCGCGCCTCGAGCCAAAGTATGGGCATAAATTAACTATTCGACCGGCGTTGGCTAGATCTTCAATATCTTTCGGCGAGGCCTGAGGTCAACGTGAATGAAGCTTCGTAGAAGAAACTATAGGGACTACCAGGATCTGATCCCTAAATTCATTCATACGATAATCATCATCTATAGATGGCAAAAAAGGACAGCGCTTGTCACCCTTCTCTAGAAACACGTTGAGTTGATTATGATAGCATTGGCACGGCTAACCTACCATTGAGCAGTTCGCGACACCCTTCATCAAGATCTTTTTTCCTTGAACGAAGTTCGTCATTAACGCAAAGCTGTTTTCGCGAACCAAGTGATACTGTGCGCGAATATGATACGGCGGAGTCGATGTCAATCTCATCGAGCGATTCTTCGGCGACGCGTTTTCGGGGCAGCGCTGCGGAGGAGCAAGTTGATTGGTCATTGACTGGAAAGAGCTTCAATCTCTTCATTTCTGGTATAATTTGAGTTAACTGGGAGTGCGTGCGTGAGGCGTAGTAAATCTTGGTGCACGTCAGCTCTTCGTCGTCCAACAGGTCACTCCTGGAACCTTTCGCTAGTCTGTATGGATATCAATGCCTAAATAAAATAAAGAAAAGCGGGGCATATTACTTTGCCATCAGTGACCTGACTGCTGGTGATATATTATCGTCCTCGGAAGCTTCAGTTTCCGGAAGAAATACGCTGTCGTCTTCTTCGTCATCAATAGGTTTGGATTTCTCTGTCATCTTCTGTGAGAACATAAGCATGTGAGGAATGTTAGATTCGACGGGACTCACTGGTCTTTTCGAGACGCGTGCCCTTGCCATCCTCCTCATCTCGACTTCCTTTTTCCTGGCCTTCGCCAGTCGTTCCTCATATTCCTCCTCCCGATCTTCCATGTCTCTTCGCAGACGCTCCCTGGTTTGCACAGTCACCCAGTCACTGTCTTTTGCGAAGTGAGACTCAAATCTTCTTATCGGGTGAGTAACATACCGTCCTGGTTGGACTCTCCCAATGCCGCCATCTTTCCCTTTCTAGCGCGATTTTTCTCATCGGTTATCCAAGTTAAGCTTGCACATAAAAGGCTGAGTGTTTTACCCTTCAGGAGTGTCAAAGAACGATTCAGTTGCCGAAAGTAAGTATTTGCGTACCGTGCCAGTTGGGCTCTCTACGATTGTCACCTTTCTTCCTTCAATAGACGTGTAAAGATGGCGCATGAGCTCCACCTGTATTGGATAAGGGGGAGAATATGGAAATGCCGGAAATTCATCGGGAGTTGGTAGGCTCAGCGACATGACTGGTGGCAGACGCGTTCAGGGAGCAAATTCAAATTGACGCGACGATGAATATGCACGTGAGTCGCCGCGCTTGCGGACAGACTCGGACCGTTTCACCGACTTGCTTCTTTGCTCTCACAGTGATGTCGCTGCAATTTTTTGTTAGAACGCATCGGCCAGCCCCGCTTATGCAAGGCTTCCATCGTTCTATGTCCAATCTGAACCGCCCTGCTCCCCCGTCTCTTCCACGAGAACTTCAAAGGGAATTCGAGGAACTTCAGCGGCAGGCTCAAGCACCTCTTTCTTCGGGAACCCCTCTACATGATGTGGAAGCAGAACTTGCAATGCATCCCGACGCGCGGAAACCCGTGAAGCCGGCCTTCGAAGGAGATGTTAATCCTGTGACAGGAGAGCAAGGTGGTCCCAAGCAGGAACCCGTCAAACAGTGGGGAACAGAAGACGGTGGGGACTGGAGCTTCAAGGGACGTGTGTCAGACTTTTGATATCTATGGGGGAAGATCGGTGTGGTATTTCTCATGCTACTTGGTCCAGGGCACTGTTTCTCATCCATTACTGTATTCATATAGGTACTGCTTCTTGTACGATGTCTGCTGTATTACTACCGTCTTCTTCGATGTCGTGTGATATCTCGTAAGGGTATCATAGATTTCTCATCTCGTGATTTTGCGTTGCTTGTGCATCCCTGTATGTTTGCATGGACCTCTCTTCACCTTTCGGAGTCTTTCCAGACGGGGGTCGCCCTGGAAGGAACACTTCATTTGATCGAAACAAGCACCCTGCTTCGAGTCCCAGGTCTGCCCTGCCCGTAGTAAGTTTTCGTTCTCCGGTCTTTGTAGTAAGAAGCCTGTACGAACCTCGCGAATCGCCAGTCTACAAAGATAGCATCGGACATCCACATGCAGTTCCATGATATTCTCGAAAGCTTTATGTAAGTTCTCGGCTCCCATTACACCCATGTCGACAATTATAACCAGTCCCTTGGTTTCAGGGATACTTTTTTGAGCATCTGCGCACTGATGGCGCAACGTTCGGGAGATGCATTCCAGGCACTTGGCATTTCTACTAAGACGATAAGAACCAGTCAAACCGGCCCTTCCCAACGTTACATTTATCTACCAAGTGGTCTCATAATGAGGCAGGTGATTTTTATGGTCAGCGAATTTCCGGATAATATTTAACAGAAGTATTACAGACCTCGACTCGTCGAAATACCTATGTCGATGTCGATGTCGAAGAACGTCTGAACGGGCCGATGACAAATATGTTATCTGCGTACGGGCAAATTATAGTTGGCCCTTTTAAGAGGCACCTATAGAATAGGTCCGAGAAGACAGGGATCCTGCGTCCGTGTACCTAACAGGAATTCTCGGAAGCATGGGCAAGATTTATATACATACATCTGTCAAAGAAAAGTCACTGGCATAAAACGCCAGGATGTCAAGCTGAAATTTACGGATGTAACTGTATGCTTTGAGGATGTGCAGCTGTAACAAAATGCAATCATTGATTATCGTTACTTTTTTTGTATCCATGGAGATCATGACAAACAGCGGCAAAACGTAACGTCGCCTCCTTCCCTCACGTGTATTTTCTCCGAAAAAAACTGTTCATTTCCTGGTATCGTCTTACCACCGTCATTCTTTTACCTTCACATTCCTTTGATAGCCCTTGTGCACATTCACTCCTTGAACTTCTGCTGGACACTGCTCTTACTTGATTACACCATTCGTTACCGTGCAATTTCTCGTGTTTTGTGACGTCGTATCCATTCCACGTGTGGTCCCAATTGATCCTCGAGACGACAAATTTGATTGGTGAATCCCATTTTTTCTCTCCGGCCCAGTAATAAAACATGTGTGTATTTTCCCTATTCTCTCCAGCCCTTTTCACCTGATAACTATGCTACCCAGGCTACCAGTATCCTTCTGATATCAGCTATAGACATTGAATTCGATGTATGTTTTTCTTACCTGCTCCTAATTTATGCTCATATGGGTCTCCTAGTTTCCCAAGTCTGCTTTCCATGCCGTTTGCAGAATCTAATATCTATCCTCGACGACCTATTGCCAGTCCATCAGATTCAGATTCGCTCACGTCATCTCGACGGAGCGCTCACACTACCGTAGTTACTGCTTCATCATCAACCCCATCAACTACTTTGGAGAACGGCAGCCGTGACATAATTGCAAACACGTCTAATAATACTCCACTCCTGTGTAGCCGGTCCAGTGAACCAAGAAATACATCCGAATCCGCGCCTATAACCCTTACAGGACCTACCATCAACTGTCATCTACCTGATCGTTTATATTCTCGTACCGGGACATCACTCAGCTCTCCGGCTAGTTCTCCTGGGGCACGACGGGTTGTTGCCTCACTGACAACCCCACCATTCTTTGAAGAAGAATCGAGGGTATGGGAGACTGATCGCCGTGCTATACTTGTTCAAACGATCGACCCTCGACAAGGTAGTAGCCCACTCCCTCCTTTTCCTGTTGGATCCACACTATCATCCGGACACTCAGTCGAAAAGGTGGTGCATAGGCTCGTTCCACCAGGTGCGTTCGCATATTTTCTGAGAGAATTGCTCTTTACTCACATGCAGTCCCAGGGCCATCGTCGAGATCGAGCAACAGCATGTTCGCCTCCAAATCATTGCGACCCGGTATGCCCTATCTTTCTACCGAGAGTTATCTAGTCATAATATATGCCGCGTAGCCGATGTCGATCCCATTGCTCCAGCCGGTGTGTCAACGTCTCCCCTAAAATAGAGACACTCAATTTAATCTGTTTTTGCAATAGCATCGTCACCAACGTTGCAGCTATCTGGAGAGACTTCGAGTGCAAGCAACAGATGTATGTGTCTGGTTTTTCGTTGTCACACCATCTCAGATCCGTTCAGCGTCTAGACGACCTTCCGACCGATATGAGGGAGTCACTCCAGGTACGGCATCGTGTTGTCGTTTTGTTATCTCAGACCTTCACTGAATGAGAGCAGATCTCTCGTCATCCAAATCACATAATACGAATGGTATCGTTATTGACTCGACTCGACCGCCCAATGCTAATGTCTTGATTGCCCGATAGACCGCACACTGACAATGAAACTAACGACCTCTAAATATCCCTCTAATTCCCCAACGTCATCTCGTGCGTGATTTATCCCTTGCATAGCTCACGATACTTATTTCATCAGAGTCGAATCCGAGTCCTACCTCGGTTTACAACCCTCCGTCATCACGACCGCCAATACCACGAGCTTCACATATGCCCTGTACGTCCATTTTCTCTGGAATTCATCGTTTTCTGATCAATAGGAATGGACAGCCACCCCTTCATATCATTCGGCGCGCAAGTCATCAACCTCAACTACCATGTCAACGTCCTCGTCTTCTTTACGGACGCCACATGGTCGCGCCGAAACTTTACCTGAACACGAATTCCCCTCACACCCCGATGCATCCACTTTTGGAAGGACGGCCACCGCAAATATCCTGTCGTCAGGACAAGCTTCTACGTCTAGTTCACGATCCCACTCTCTACCATCCTTGTCCTCGACGACCACGACCTCTTCACGTGGAGCTTCAGTGCCCTTTCAGACGCCACCCTCATCATTCTTGTCTTCCACTACCAGTTCCCCCCATTCTCGGAAAGCATCTGGTGACTTGTTACCTAATCATCCCCACGAGTCCCGTACGAAACCACTGTCGTACTCCCCAGCGCTTGATGCTATTCCTCACAAACTTGCATTGGACGACATGAAACGCCTGTTATCCAAACCTGCATCCATTCTGTCAGGTTCTGAGTCAGACGGTTACCGGTTCTTGGGACGCGGTGCAAATATAACTGGTACTGTAGTGAGCAGTGACGATGATGCAGGTGGAACTGGCTATCTCAGTTCTCCAGGACGGCTCAGCTCCCAGGTCAGGGATCGACTCGGTGTCAGAACAGGGTCAACTTCTGAAGGGGACGAAGATCATCCTTTTCTAAGTCTTGGTCATACATTACCCCTACCGACTTCTACGACAGTTGGGCAGAACAATCGTCCGACAGATAAACGTACAAGGAACGTCTTGAAGAGGAGGCCGAGTACTGACGCCAAGGTGCCAAACCCTGCCATATTTCCTGCATCATATACGGAGGCCAAATCAAAGCCCCGCAACGGGATGGCATCAAGGTCAAGATCTCTTCCCACTAATCCTCTACCGCGTCACCCCCCGAGTGGAGACAGTGTTAATACATCTGGACTGACGCCAGCGGGGGCAGTGGCAATGGCCTACAAGCAACAACAGTTGGAGGAACGGAGGAGACAACAAGAGGAAGAGGCAAAACACAAGAAATTGGAGAAGGAGGTGTCTACACCTCTTTCTTCCTCGTCTGGCTCTTCTACTGACCATGGTACGCCAAAAGTTAGTAACACTCCAGAAGCAAGTACGTCTCGTTTGCCGGACCATATTGTATCCTCTCCACCGTCTCCTCCTTCAACGCCTTATTACACTGTCTTTGGTTCGACGTCCGGAAAGGTGGTTGCTGTCGGTGGACCAGAGGACTCGTGGTCAGAGTATAGTCTTGGCACCCAGCTTGTCAACGGGCTGGGCTCGGGCATCGGACATCGCACTGCGAGCGTGTCTGTCGGTAAGCCTCGAACGTCGAAGAGTTTGAGCAGGTCACTGTCACGTAAACTGTCGGGGAGATGGCGAAAAGGCAGCATGGGGGTACCAGACGATGACATGGAATGGGAAAAGATTGAACTTCCGTCCGCTGACCGCGAACGTGAACCGGAACCAGACTCAGGGCGGGGCCGTCCTAGTCTGCAGGAACGAAGAGCGCATCGGAGACCCGGTTTGGATGGTCCCGAGACTGACGAAGTAACCAAGTCTCTCCGAGTGTCGGTAGGCACCCACGCGAGGTCCGTCGATGAACCAGCATCGAAGACGCCTAGGACATCAAGTTCGAAGGCCACAGACTCCACCTTTGATCTATCGCCCAACCCTACTCACGGGTCGCAGGAAACAAAGTCTGAATCAGGTAGCGGGGGAAGTAGGAAGATGTGGAAGCTGATCAAGCGCATTAGCACAGGCGGCTTGCGAGACAAATACACGGAATCCCCTTCAGGTTCTCCGTCAGACAGCCCGCCGCCTGTTCCCGCTCTCCCAAAAAGCTATGCTTCCATGAACTACGGCCCCAAGTCAGTCGATGGACACGGAAGCGCCCCTCAGCCTGGAGCATTGTCGCGCTTTATGCAAAGTCGAACGTCGATTTCTGGTGGCCGGCCATCGCAATCGTCTAAAGGCCTCCCGACACGCACTACGCATCCTATACCTGCCATTCCTTCTCATGAACCCAGAGGCCAGAGAAGGAGTATTGCGACGCGTTCATCTTCTCCAGGATCTTCGGATGTCGCGTCTTCAAAGTTTTTTCAGCGGACACAATCCCAGCGATCGTCATCGTCAACATATGGAGATGAACTTCCACCGCCAATTCCTGATACTGTTGTTGGCCAACATACTCACACTGAAGGAGAGGATTCCAGGCTCCGTCATCGAAAATCTTTTGGGAAGATTTCTCAGCCCTCGCTTCGTAGGTCGTCGCCGGAAAGCTGGATACCTCCTGAAGAGCCTCTACCGACGCCTCCCAGAACTGCATGGAAATTGCCGCAAGAATCTGCCCGAGCTTCTCCCACAATCCCAGAGTTCTCCACGTCAGCACCTATCAATGCTTTCGTGGGTCGTAGACCATCCGCTTCTGCTGAATCCACCCCGTCAGACATCAGTATCGATTCAAAAACAGTGCCTTCGCGACCTTCCCGTAGTACACACAGAAGCAATCCCAGTGTGTTGAGAAAATCATCGCCTATCCAAAAGCTACCTTCTGTTCCTCGTTTCTCCACCACGACACCTGTTACTGACACTCTCGCAAACCCGAATCGCGCATCTACTTCCTCGCATGCCACAGCTCGACCCCGTTCCTACGCAAACAGTTTTGTGTCCTCGCCTACAGCTCAGTTCCGTGACCGCGCAACGATAAAACCTGCTTGGACTGAGCAAGAAAAGACAGATATGTGGAATGATCTGTTGGAGAGGAGTGCCCGAGCGGGAGGTACCCTTCATCTAAGAGGCAACGATGGCTTAGCCTCGGATCAGTTGCGATTCTCTGCCGTGACCATGAGCGATAGTGAGGTTGAATGACCTACTTGACCACCACTACTTTTATTTCACCCTTTACATATTGTGTTATCATACCTTTTCAATGCTGTCATTGTTCGAGATACCCTACACCCCTCATTTTCGTGTATGCATTCCCGCTTTTAAAGCTGAATCTGATATATTTTTAGAGTAGCTCTTCTCTGTATAGTTTTGAGTTCCTTGCCATCATCTATACCGCGGACTAGACTGTCCAGACCCTCACTCTCTCGTAAGATTCAACTGTATAAATACCGACAACTCCTTCACCAGTAAATACCGCTAGTGGTCTCCTGCTCTGAGCTCTCTACCTATAGAAAATCATGTGTTCCTGGGAATGCTACGTACTACGCGTTGGCAACGATGGAACGCGTTTGTAAGTGATCACGTTTTCGCAGGATATTTATTTCTCCACGTCACCACCACGATTCGCTCCTCGTATTCCAAGTTCATACGTGAATTTCATCCGTTCATTCATTCTCTCCTTCCTATACCATCAACATGGGACATACCCAAAGCACTATACTTTCCTCTATATCGGCCGAAACAGCCTTAACTGCTGTCGCAATCGCTGGTGCTGTAGGCTTTGCAGCGGTGCAGATTTCGAATTCGTCGCAAGCCAAACCTAAGCCGCCGCCTCCTGAAACGAAGGAGAAGAAGAAAGGAAAGGCCAAAGGGAAAGAAACGTCCGCCTCCCCCCAGGACAGCAGCACCAGTGCTGCGGTTGAGCCGAAGGAGGAAACAGTAGGGACTTCTGAAGAGGTTATTCCAGGGGACTTCGAGGCTACCCAAGCACCTCGTGATACCCTCGTAGCGTCTCAAGAGTCGATATTGCCGAAGAAAAAGAATAAAGGGAAGAAGAAGAAGAAGAGCGCTGCGGCCAAAGCAGAACTTCAGTCACCTTCCTCGTCTACTCCAGTCCCACTTTCTCCTCCTCCACCGCCGCCTTCAGAGCCTCCATCAACAGAAACACCGAAAACCGAACCAGTGCCTACCGCGGAGGTATCCCAAGTACCAGCAATTAGCGGTGAAACTGACAAGTTGCGCTCATGTTGACTTCTTTCTTTTTGTGGCGTGCTCACCTATTATACAGTAGCTCTAACACTGGAACGACTACACCGACACGGTCTACCACTTCTGAGTCATCATCCAGAGCAGTCCCTGCTGCAGGATTCTCGTGGGGCGACTATGAAGATGCACACGACGTGGAAGACGATGACGAGGGTTGGGGAGTTGTGAAGCGGAACCGCGGTTCGCGTAACACTAATACTGCGAATGTGTCGTCAAACACAAACAGTGGGTTTCTTTTACTTCATGCTCAAATAATCACCAACTCGTAAATATCAGAAACCGTGTCAACCTCCAACCAACCACAAACAAAGCGTCAGCGGCAGAATGCTGCCCGGAAGGCGGCCGAGAAGGCGGCCAAGGCTGAGGCTGAGAAAGCGAGACTAGCAACGCTTGCGCAGCACCACCGAGACTTAGAAAAGACTCGGATGGCAGAGTTTTCGAGCGGAAGAGGTGGTAAGAAGGTTAGCGGTGGGATGACGGCTACCGTTGATAACAATGGAAAGCTGGTTTGGGAGTAGGGCATATCAAGTTATTTAAGTCCAGCTATTTGCCTTCACGGAACATCCAACATGACGGAAATTTGCAGTTATGGTCTAGGACTGCCTGACTTCTATCAAGAATATTCGTCGTACAGGCAATATTCGTCTCCCTCTTCCATTTGACAGTCTTCGTCCTCCCCATCAGACACATTATCTGGTCGAATGAACTTGGTCTCTGGACTTGAAGTTTGTGCTCTCTGACAACCCAAGCGGAAAGAGACATTCAGCTGCAAATTTGTAGTAAAATTGCTTTCGGTGGCCTGGACAATCCATTTGAGCTGCCGTACAACCGGTCGAATAAATCTCCAAATTAACCATCTTTGGCAGAATAAGCTCTTGTTACCTGGGAGTAGCCGCTGGTGCAGGTCCGTGTTCAACAACAACAGTATGGGACATCCTCCTGAGGTGAGATATGATTTTTATCATGGACATATCCTCGTAGGAGATACTGGTGGAGGCCGTCGGCAGGTGGGCAAATGTCCTGAAGGAAGCTCGAAAAATGTGGCCTCAACTATCCTGGATGCGTCCGGAATGTTCTAACCCTGAGTATCCACCCTCAAATAGATCGGTCCTAAAAAGATCGTTGCTTATGAAAATTGGTGAAGAGATGTTCGGACGTACAGCTCAGCTGAAAGGTTTCCATAGGGCGGAATGAGCGTTCAAGAAGTCAGGGGCGAAGTTGGTGAGAACATTGCATTCGTCATTACGTCCTGAACGCAGATTTCTTTTTGCCATGGGCTCTAGCCGGACATCGTAAGGATCTGGTAATCCAATATTCTGACCCTTCACCATCAAATAGCTCCACAGATCTAGCGTGGACCCTTCGAGATCATTCGTATTCACATGTGAACGAACACTTGGGCGCATTACCCAACCAGAACGTCAAAACAAAAGGATCAATATGTGGAACGAGGTATCGACAAGTAGGCGGCAGATGGAGGTGAGAAGGCCTTGGCTTCAAGTGCGGTAGGACTGACGAGATTTCAGAAACGTTGTATCCAAAGTGGGTCATGTCTTGCTTCGCATCAAGGACAACTTTCTTTACAAGATCTGTTTGGCTGGGTTCCGCATCGAATCGCACCTCCAGGGCAAGATAAAGCACCACACATGACTGTAAAGTTTTCGACATCGCTGTGAAAGAACTCAGAACAACTGCCTTTCAGTTTCAACATGTTACGGAAAGTACTAACCTGGTCTGGACTCAGCTAAAAGGAAAATCCACGTGCCTGGCTTTCAAGCCTTAAGCCGTGGTCATCGCGCTCCTAGTCCAACTTGACTCTGACGCGTGCCAGTGGCGGTGCAATACTAAAAAAAAATAACTAGGTGAAATGCTTCCGCTAATGTCGCCCTGATGCTTTGCTTTTTTCTCTTGACGCGGTTATACTATGTGTCAGGCTACAGCTCCCAGCGAAGAACCTCGTGATGAATCATATTGACAGAAAATAGGCCATAATCCCTGGATAGCTCTAGTCCACATACAACGCATACAAGTCTGTCTCCCATCCTCAGGTCTCGTGATAACTCGTAAGCGAACATGTACGAGATAATGCGACGTTCATCATGCACCGTTGCACTCACCTGATGCATGCTTCTTAGATAAGTCACCTGCTATTGAATGATTACTCTTGTGCAATTGCGAGGGTACTCGTAAACATTTGCAACGACAAAGACTTCAATTTCTAGCCGCCGGTGTTGTCCGATATTTCCTGCCATAGATCTGGAGCTCTACGGCTGCGTACTGGCTCAGCGACGAATTACGGACGAATAGTATTTGCACCAGACAAAATCCAACACCGGCCTCTTGTCAGTTAAACATGTTGAATGTTCCCTCATCACGATCCTGGGCGCGCGCCAAGTCATGCCGAGATACAACTGCGCTAGCACCACTGGCAGCTGAACGCATCACATCCTTTTCTATCTGAATCTATTGTTCCTGGAAGGATCATGACCTTTCGCTCTACAACTCCAGGCCATCTTACGCCGCTCATGAAAAACTTAAAAGAGAACTTCTTCAGCGCTCTGGTCCTCATTCCTACATGTCTTTCCAGTCCGACACCTCTGTTCAGCCTGCACCAGTTGTTGGCAACTTCTTCGCTGCAGTTTATGGGGCCCCGAGCTTCGACTACGTATACTGCTTGGTCGCGCAGCCGGCAGAAACGACCCCAAGCATTGTCACCTTGAAGCGTATCGACTCTTCGGATACTACCTCACAAATCAATTCGTTCAGCTCTGGCTATGGACATCGCGATTCCAAGATTGCTGCGAACAGGGTAAGTCGATCTCTCCGCTATTCAAACGGCGCGCTGACTACTTATTTTAACCCAGCGAGACTTCTCAGACACGAGTCAACAATCTTCCGTCTTCTACCAAGGCTACAATGGCAACTTATTTGAGTGGAGGATTGATAAGAACGGAGGCCGCGCACATGTCAGCGTCAATACTGTACCAGAGACCACCAGCAAGAGTGCGATTGCGCCAGTAATGGGATCATCTCTGGCGTCTGTGACTACTGGCCAAGATTATCAGACTGCCTTTTTGTTTTATCAAGCACCCGACAATGTGAGATAGTACTTTCCTGCCCCGAAAGTATTGACATTGACTTGTATCTCTTCGCAGAGGATTTGTGAGTTTGCATATCACCCTTTATCGATATTTTTCTCATATGAGAACAGACTACGTGTATCAGAAGGCGTTTGGGCAATGGAGCATTCCTTCCCTTGTCACTTATGACCCGGCAATGGAACGAACAACCCTGTCGGCCTTTTCGTGGACCGGTATGCATCCTTCTCATATCGCTTGTCAATAGTCCATAGTCTAATTGTGTGACATTTCAGAAACCGATCCGTACACCGGAACCGATACTGTTGACTGTGTTTGTATCATGTACAACCAGGCGCCCGGCCACTATGTGGTACACATGAGGCGAGAGTTGCGAAACGGTTTAAACGTCCTGATTCCCAAGTTCGAACCTGTATCCGGGTTCAAAGGCCCTGTCATGCGTGGCCCATTCGCCACGATTCGCATGGGTGGTAAAAACAGCACCGACAATCAATACCGACTCTTCACTCAGCCTCAGGAAGATCCGTCGAGGCTGTTCCAGGGACTGGTCTCTCAGAACGGCAACTTTTTGGATATGTCGTTGGTACCCAATACAGCCGGCGTCAGGACACCCGCGCGCGGTAGTGAGTATTCTCTGGTTGTGACAGTTCAAACAACTGACACAGCCTGTTCGTAGCATCCATTGCTGTTGTTTACGATCCTTCTAATTCTGATAACACGAAACGCAGTAAGTCTATTTGAAAAGCGTTGAAGGATGCGACCATCGATACTAAGTACTCTGACGCAATGTTAGGTATAAGGGTGTTCTATTCCACTCCCGAGGGTCGCCTCTTGTACAGCACCATGTATGACGACAGCGAAATTTACAATTCTCTTCAACATGGGGAGCTTCAGCGTTCTTCGTGAAGAAGACAACTGTAGAATGTCTGTGCGTCCTCTTTCGGCTGGATGTTTATCAAATACGTTTCCGATGTGGAGATGGAACTTCTATGCCAAAGTCATGTATAGTGTAGCTCGTATCAAACGAATAAGTCTTGGCTTTTTGCAAACTCAAGTCAAGAGAATCATATCCAGAGAAAATGATAAGTTTTTACAAAGGGAGAAAGTGAGATGAACCAACCCTGCATATGCCTCATCGAGTCCTCGAAACGATGCTCTACAGGCGCCCAAGTCCAAATATATCTGTTTCCGCCACCGTCGGATAAGTAGAAAAGGTTTAAGTGAATCATATACAATGTATATACAACAGTTACATACAATAGTTACAACAACACTAATCCTACTTGTAAAAACATACAACGATCATCAATAAAGCGATAAACAACGAGCAAGAAATGAAAGCATAGAAATTGGGAGTGACAATACCTCAGAAGGATTGTGAGACCAGTGTAAGGGTCAATCATATGTTGGATGTAGGGGCAGGCGTAGGTGTACCGGTTGCGAAGATGGCGACAGTAGCAGGAGGGCTGGCGGGCAACGAAGGTTGAGCCGCACAGGCAACTTTGAGACCATTCCCAAAGTTAGCCAAGCCATCTGAGCCAAGAGTGTCGGACGCCCCGGCGGGGACTGTACCGACGTAGGCGTTGAAGTTGTAGATGCCACAAATACAATTTTTGACAATCTGCTTCAAACTGGTATCGCTAAAGACGGACTTGCCATTCCTGTTTAACCCGAAAGCTTGCGCACCAATGCCCATGGGCACGGAAAACGCGGCTGCACCGGCAGGAGCGTCGTAGGTGTAATGTGTACCCCCGGAGTTCACGGTGACAGTACCCGGTGATTTAAGAAGGGACACGACGAAGACGCTGTCGCTCATAGTCTCCCAGCCGTTCGGGCGACCGTTGAAATAATTACCACTGGCGTTATTAGCCGGTCCCATAGTGGTATCCGTGGAATCGCAGTTGATATCCCGTGGGGTGGGTCGATACCAGTAGATGAGCTTCTCATCGGTGATGTAGTTGGATACCGATCTAGAACCCGCTTTGTAGGCAGCAATGAAGGGTTTTGACATTTCAAGCCAGCCAGAATGAGGCCTATGACCGCATTTACCATGAGACGAAGCAGAAGAAATGTTAATGGAGTTGAATCACTGACATGTCATTAACCCATTTGGAGCCTCCGTCATCGGTATGAGGGGAAGATAGTGGCCCAATATAGTGCGATTCCCCGTAGTCGTTCCAGGTTTCGATTTCGACAAACTGGGGTGCCAACTCAAGGATATCATTCCAGCGTTGGTACCACAGGAAGTCGCCCGGGAACACCCAATTCTTGCTGTAGGAAACTTCGGCTCCAAAATGAGTCGAGAACCACGGTGACGCAGCTAGATTGAAATTTTGAGTCAGCGACTGACATATTGTTATTCCTGATGCAAAGCATACGAGCAATAAGGCTCTTGGAGCCAATAGTTGACCGGTAGGAGTCGTCTCCATCAATGACAGAAATCACAACGCCCCCTTCAGGTGCCTTATTTCTGCCGTCGTTGGGCCACGCCATCCAATTCAAGGCACCATCCAACTTGGAAAAGTCTCCTTGTCCGGGATGGAAGTTCGGAGCCATGAAGAGATCCACTCCGGCAGTCGAGCGGACTTGATCAATGTTCAAGCCATCACCTTATGTCAAAGTTGTCAATCAATGACATACAATGCGACTTCACGAAGTGACGTACCCGCGAAGGAGGAGACAAATACTTTGCCGTTAATCTTCAATTGCGCTGGTCTCGAAGCATACTGGGCGATTTTCGAGCCAACACCCGTGGCGTCGGAGGCGCTCCACCAGTTAAAGTCAAAGGAAAGGAAGACCTTCATGCCATTGTTGGCTGCTGATTCGTACGCGTACCCTAATTGAGTGTCGGTGTAAAAATCGGTGCCAATGTTCAGAGCGAATGCATCGATCCCGTAGGATTTTGCACGCTTCATGTCGTCATCGAAAGCGGCAGCACTAGACCTATCAGATACGATGCCAATCTATCGAACAAGTACAATGAGCAGCTGAAAACGCGATAGAATATGCTTGAACCCACCATGAAATGGGCAAACACAAGCTTTCCCGTAGTCGCCTCCGACTTAGGGTCGCGCTGTAACACGCCATAACTCTCAATGGCAGCGCCCAGGACAGCAGAAGCAGAGACCAGTAGGAGAAGAAAGGAACGCAGGGTGTTATGAAGCTGCATCTCTAGCCGATGAGGTGCATTCCTCCTCTCACCCTTTTATACGGAGAATGAAGTTTGCTGTAGACTCTTCTGAGATAGCAAGAATGCCACATGAATGGCATGCTGCCGAAATTGTCCAGCTTATCGCACCTGAAAACCATGTACAGGGTAAGGTACTCGAGTGAATTCACAGTAGGCTCAGTGCGACGCATGGCCCATTTGCAATCGGTATGGCGACGAAGCTCCGACGTGGCAGGCCTGAGAGAAATACGGACCCTACATAGCGTCGAGCCACGCTGTATAATACATTGCCTCTTGCTAGTAGTGTCAAGTTAATCGGTTGTGTGGATGGCGTAAATGGATTACAGGGGCTCACTGACAGGAACTACAGAGTATGCTTTAGGCCTCGAGTGGCCAATTCACTCGTCACTCGTGATATTAGATCCCAGATTGTACTGAACGCAAGAGACGGAAGGTTCCGGGATCAAGGAGAGCAAAGTCGTAAGAAAACTCCGAGTGTTACAGTCCCCCGATAGAGAAAGCATCTAGTCTCTAAGAGATGAATGGGGACGGAAGGACCATATGCTGAGCCGAATGGGCCACAGCATGAGGTTCACTTCGCGACAGTGCTGCCACGACTAGAAGATCAACGTGTAAAAGGCAAACCGTATGCCGGCTGACAAGCGATAGAAAGGCGTGTCGTGCTGGGCCAGATGTGATTGCCAGTTTTAATGTAGGAGATTCTGAATGCCGTCATTAAGAAAAGCTTAAGCTTATAATCCAATCGGGCATCTCGCAGCGACAGAACACCCAAGAGGTCACAGTTTGAATTGAACGAAATCTGTCTTGAGCTGATAGCATTGAATACAGCTCTGAAGCTGAGGATACGAAGAAAAGGGAGGAAGAGTGCGTCAAAGTGACAACCGAGTAAAACTAGGTGGATGTTGAGGATAAGCGCATTTTGGAATAATTGTTTGCTGTACTTCGGAAGAACATATTGCCGTCCCGGACCTTCCGGCTTCCGGTTGAAGCACGTGTAATGGGCACGCGACGCGCAGGGACTCAGATTGACCTTGCTTGTTCACTTTCACTTTCACTGTTGACGCTGACATCTCATGGCTCCCGCTTCTCCTACTACAAACGAAATCCCAGTAGAAACTGATATTCCTGTCATTGATTCCCACGACCACGATTCCACAGATATCGGAGAAAAGAAAAAGAGGGTCAAAAAAGCGCCCCAACCAGTTGTCCGCGAAGCGGGAAAATCGCTGTTTCCGGTATCGAGGGTGCAGAAAATAATCAAGGCAGACAAGGTACGCGTGTTTGTTCTCCAGAATCGCGTTGAAGGGCTCTGATTATGACAGGACATACCTATCATCGCCAAAGAAGCTACCTTCCTAATATCTCTCGCCACCGAAGAATTTATCAAACGATTATGCGAAGCTGCACATAAATCTGCTGAGCGTAACAGCAGACAGACAATACAGCATAAGGATCTTGGTCGGTTGTCACTTTAAACATTGGCGATGTCCCTTGACATGATTCCTCAGCCACAATTGTCCGAAAAGAGGACGAATTTTTATTCTTGGAAGGTCAATTCGAAGTGGGCTTGGAAGCTTCTAGATATTTATGATATTTTCAGAAATTATACCATGGACAATAGCAGACGGTCCGGCCGTCAAACGCAGACCGAAGCAGCCAGGCGCTGACCTCAGTGGTGATGCAGGACTCACATTGCTGGATCAATTTGTGTCCGGGAAAGCGGCACCGGTCACTGAGGATGGGCTCGAGGAGGATATCACGATGAATGATGACGGTACTATGACGGTTGGCTAGGGAATATATATACCTCTGGTGCCACTGTAACTGTTCTTCTATTGACTCGCCTTCAGCTAACTTGGTATAATTTTGATTGTTGTAGTTGTATGTTATAAGGCGGCTCTGGTCACTCATCATCTGCATCATCTCCAGGTTTATCAGAGAGGGCAAGTAGGACCATCGTAAACCGACCCACCCGCAATAATCCAGTCGCGTCGAATTCGACCACATACTTTAAGAGAAACGCACGACGCTTCGTCTTTTTCGTGTTTTAGGTCCCATTCCGACTTTTCGTCTACCACTTCAGCTTCGTAAACTACGGCAGCTTAGCCAGAAATTGGAATCGGAATAGGGAATATTCTTTTCTTGGAAAGCTTTCGCGACACCTAACGACCCACTGGCATTTTACGGAATATTGACCTCTTCGTGGATGAAATTTCCTTCGGTTCTGGCTTCTCATTGTGTACGTAGGCTTTTGGAGGCACCACCTCCTTTTTCCAATATAAGACTTATCGCAAGACAAGTGCCCTTTTGCTCATGGTCAATATTCAACAAAATTTTACAATTCATCGAGTTGGATCAAATATTCAGATCCTTCATTCATGGGCACATGTTTACTCTGAACTGCAACTCGTTTATGATACGTAGCTACTTATACAATCTTTGATATCCTCCTTTCCTCCGTGTTCCCGCGTAACAAGGAAATTTTTGAATGTTTGACAAGAATTGCTTGGAGTGAAAGTGCCCAACGATGTTAGTATAAGCCCCTTTCAGAGCGTGCCATGAGAACTCTTCTATAGAGGGGCCGGAGGTGTTTTACGGGATTTACCAGTGAAGCCGACTGATCTCTAAGAGTTGCAGGCTCTCTTCAAAACCTGAAGGCTACGTATACGACTGAGAAAATTTAGACGTCAAGTATTTTAATGTGTCAGTGGGTGTATCCTGGAAGAAAACCCTTCCATTTATTAAGTTGATGGGGTAATTTTTATTCGAGTCGTTCGGACGGGGGCCTTTGCAGATACAATGGCTTTTATGCCTCAGGGGCTCTACGTCCATGATCATGTCGTCATCGACCACGTGACTAAACGCGGTTCAACCGTCGGCCCACTTAGGCTTCTCCAATGGCAACTTGCCTGTACCTACACTTGGCTTCCCGATCCCGACCCGGATGCTCCACAAACTCACTTGGCGGCTCCTCCCCAAACAGCTCCAAGACAGAATTGATGTACCGGCACCCAACCCTGCCAACGATGATCTCGCTGCCCATCTCAGCATGATATGGGTAGTTGTATGCCAACCTTAGCCATTAAACGTAGGGCAGAAGAACGGGACGGGCATTGTGCGCTGCGATGACACTAGGGATGTCCTGCCTCTACAATTTGCTTTTTTCATGTGTATCTCAAAAACCGAGGACCGACAAGGTTTGAGTCATCTCTGTCCACTCTTTGGAATACATGATAGGTGTCAGATCTTGGGTGAGCTCATCAGCCACAGCAGCGGCCAGCGGAGATCTAGGGCGGGAGAGAATTTCACCGCGAGCCTTCAGAGCGTAGGATGGTTTGAAACTCGGACAGGGATTCGCTATGCTTGGAAATAAATGCTACATGGCAGTCCTTAAAAAGACGAGTATGCATTTGGACCCTGTCTTTCAGAAACGGAGACGTACCCATGCCAGCGGTAACATCCACTATCTATGATCAGATAGTTAAAATGAATTCCCAGAAATTCTTCGCAATATTTACATTCACAGGACCCGGAAATACGGTCGCTGTGCACGTGTCCTGGGAATCTATCCATAATGGATCTGATGTCGAACGACTGCTGTACAGCAAACATTGCCTGCACCGCTACAGCTGCTTCTCTACACTGACCATGGACGTAATTCTCTCTGTCCCCGATGTCTTCAAACGACTGGCTTTCCGATGCATGGGCAGCATGTCGCTGTCGAAGCTCAGGCGTTTATGGCTATACCTCTATTACTTTCTATTCAGCAAGAAGAGCGACAGCGACTCTCAGTCTGTGAAACTCTCCTCCATTCCTATAATCCCCCAAAGTTCCATCGATGATGTTGATATGACAGTGGTGAATGAGGTACATGAGGAGAATCAACGTACTATTGAACCACCTGGGAACTCCTACGATGTCAACATAGCGATACCGAGCGAGGAACCCCAGGTTCGACCCTCTGTTGAAGAAACTAGGACATTGGATGATGCTTTCCCGAAATTTCGTCCAATCACACCCAATTATATTCGTAATCATTGGTATCGCTTTCAAGAGTCTGTCTTTTGTCTATTCAATATAGTAGTTCTTGCCATAATTTCACAGCAGTACCGAAGAAGATGACGA